>CAKNXH010085286.1:2698-14111 GCA_932178445.1 Andricus quercusramuli | reverse complement strand
ATTAGGTACACCGGGGTCATTGTCACTTCCGGAGGAGTACCGATATTACGCACCTTTATACCATCCGGACTCAATGACATACTTAAATCGTGTCCAAGAAGGTAATTATGTGAAGAAATATTATGTTCCTATTATATAAATTGTGAATCGTCGATTATGTATAAAAAATATATAATTTATTATATAGTGCCTATATATAATACATTATGTATAAACTATATAGAATTTTTCTGCCTGGGTAGATGAACTTACTTACTTTTTTATAACCGATTAATGTCGTTAACTGTACATTTTTAATATTAAACCAGGGTTCTGAAATATGTACACTACACTCTAGATTCTACATCTATATATCTATATATTTCCATATCTTTGTATACTGTTTTATGTGTATACTCTGTTCAGCTCTTAAAGGTGTTTCATAATCCTATGAGCTTTTTCTCAATAAATTAAATTAAAATTAAATAATACAGATTTCTTCTGATTAAATTTTTTATTATCATTTTGGAGGTCAAACATATTTCAGTAATGAAGACTTATTAATGGAAAAAGAATTTTCAGCAAGATTTGATAAAAGTGCCTCTCTAATCCCCTTGGAAACATTCATACCCGAATTTAGCCGACCGAAATTGAGGCCCCAGATAAAAAAACCGGTTACGGTTATAACTGGACTCTCAATTCTAGGAACGACTTATATCGAGGGACCTTATATCGGATTTCCAGTGTATTCAGCTACGTGGGCCATACGAATGTGATAATCCCCAAATAGCCGGCGAAATCGATGTTTAAGAGGATCCTCGTTTGATATTGGTACAATAACTTTGGCATGATCGCCACTCATGCGTATTCTCACTCTACGAACATTATTATTAAGATCCGCGATAGGAGCTACAAATGGACACAAACGACCATCTATGATGATTCCAATGACGTACTCGTGACGATCATCCATTCCAACAGGCCAAAAGCCTTCTGGTAGTAGCTCGATTATACTTGGATCATATAAACTTTCGTGATGATGAACATCAAGTTCAATGTGAGAAGGATGAACTGCGTCCTCTTTATGTTCCGTAACTAATTCTGAAAAAAAGTTAATTACGAAATTGTGAAATTGTTCAAGTTGTGAAATTAATTTCGTGAAGTTACATGTAAAAATTGATGTCCAATCTTTCAGTCGGAATTTTTATATCTCCATAAATGGATTTCCTTCAACCTTAGTATGTACAGTAGGACTCGTCGGCACGGGACGGACGATCGCGCAGGTCGCAGAAGCACTTGCTACCGTTGCAGGAGCTTGCGACCCTGTACGCGTGCGCCCACCTATCACGGCTAGCGGAGTAGTTTAGGAGTGGGGACTACTCCCCTCCAAGGATTTCGGTGCGACGAGTACCGATCCGACGAGTACTACTGTACACCCAATTTTTTAAAATTAATTCCTAATAGACAGAACTCAACGAAAAGTCGTTCAACATCAGGGGCCGAACTTAAATTACGTAACGGATCATAGGCCCTCTCTGAGATCCCCCTCCCTCCTGTAACGAACTGTAAGAAAATATTTCTACCCACCCACCCCCACTTTTTCTGTACGTAACTTTCAGTTTCCAAAAATGTTTGACTAGTTATTGCTAGTAGAATTAGGCAGGGTGTTCGAGAACTTTATTCTCAAAATTCCCTTCTTTTTCCTTGTCTGATTTTTCATTTTCATTGATCATTGATATTCAAATACCAGCATTTCGATCTTGTAATACTTTTAACATAGAATTTTTTATGAACGGAATATGACAGTATTTCAGATACAAATTTGAAATTTTCAAATTTATTATGAAGAAAAAAATGTCTTTTCTACGAGAAAACATGGCTTTTTGACAAAATATTTGAATTTTCAACAGAATAATCAAATGTTCAACATAATAGTTGAATTTTCAACCTAAAAGTATGAATTCTCAAGAAAAAGTATCATATTATATATTTTAATCAAAAAACATTCAATAATTACAAAAAACAAGTTTTTTAAAACTGAAAAGACGAATTTTCAACGAATAAAGATTTTTCACTAAAGAAAGATAATTTTACCTAAACTGTTGAACCTTCAAGCCAAAAAAAGAATTTTCTCTACAAAAATTGAATTTACAATAAAAAAATAAGACTTCAGCGCAAAATTATTTTTCCACGAAACTGATGCATTTTTACCTAGCAAAAATGAAATTTTAAACTAAGAAAATTATTTTTTTTACCAAAAAAGAAAATTTTTCAACTAAAAAAGATCGTCTCTAGAAGAATGAAATAATTTTCAACAAAATAGTTAAACTTTGAACCAAAGAGATGAATTTTCAACTAAAAATATAACTCTTCAAAAAAAAAAAAAAATGATTTCTTAACAAAATGATTCAAGCAAATCTTTTAAATAAAATAGCTGAATACTCAAGCAAAGAAGGATAATTTTCTTAACCAAAAAGCTGCATTTTCAGACAAAAAAGGAAATTTCTACCAAATCAGATAAACTTATAAATCAAAAAGATAAATTAGGAAAAAAAATTGAATTTCCTGTTAAAATAGATTTGATTTGACTTTTAACGATCAAAATATGAATGTGTACCCAAGAAATAAGTTTCTATACAGAAAAATTGAATTTTGAATAAAAAAATACTGATTTTTACCCAAAAAGGATGACTTTTTAACAAAATTATTGAATTCTCTACCCAATATTTGCATTTTAATCCAAAAAAGATTAAATTTCTCTTAAACAGATTAATTTTTATTTGATAAGAAAACAGGTTAAGAAAAAAGGGTTGAATTTTCATCCAGAAAAGATTTCGGTTGATGAATTCTTAATAAAAAAAGCACAATTTTTTTTTCTAAAGTTGAGCTTTCATCCAGAAAAGCTTTCAGTTCATTTTTGGACACCAAAATATGAATTTTAAACAAAAAGTAAATTGTCCACGAAATAGTTCAATTTTCAACAAAACAGTAGAATTTTCAATCAAACAGTTGCATTTTTATCCAAGAAAAATGAAATTTCTCTTGAAACAGATGAATCTTCTATTAAAAAAAAAAAGTTGAATTTTCGTCCAGAAAAGATTTCAGTTCTCTCTTCAACACCAAAATATTAAATTTAACCAGAAAGTAAATTTTCAACAAAATAGTAAAATTTTCAACAAAAACAGTCGAATTTTCAAACAAAAAGTATGTTTTTTCTACAAAATTGTTGAATTTTAAACCAAATAGTTGCATTTTTATCCAAACAAGATTCCAGTTTACTTTCCACACCGAAATAAGAATTGAAAACTATAAGTTAATTTCCTGCTAAATAGTTGAATTTTTAACCAAAAAATATGATTTTTTCAACAAGATTGTTCAATTGTTAACTAAACAGTTGAATTGTCCAAGAAAAATGAAAAGTCTACTAAAACAGCTGAATTTTTCAAATCAAAAAGACAAATTTTCAATAAAAGAGTTGAATTTTTATCCAAAAGGATTTCAATAGACTTTTCAGCAGAAAAATACAAATTTCAAATAAAAATTAAATTTTCTAGGAAATAGTGGAATTTTCAATAAGACAATTACGTTTTTGTGCTAGAGAGATGCAATATTTCTAGTAAAAAAGATGAACTTTTAAATAAAAAAAACGAATTTTCAGAAGAAATATTCTTCATCCAAAAAAGATTTTACTTGACTCACCAGCAACAAAATATGAATTTTAAACAAAAGGTTAATATTATACGGAAAGAGTTGAATAACCAACCCAAAAAGACGATTTTTGAACGAAATGGTTGACTTTGCAAACAAAATTATTTCTTTTTAAAAAATTGTTAAATTTTTAACCAAATAATAAAATTTATAACTAAAAAGATAGTTTTCAGGAGAAAGCTTTTGCAAATGTGCAAAAATTACGTACATGAGTGAAGGACCGCCTCCCCCCTAACGTAACAAATCGGAACTAAAGGTCTCGACGGGGGCCCGCCCCCGAGCTGGGGGGGGCTTGAAGTACGGTTCCTGTTTCTAAAATATACTCATTGAAAGATTGTTTTTTTTTTTCTACACGTGAAAATTAATGTTAAATTTTTTTGTCGGACTTTTTATATCTCCATAAATGGAGTTCCTTCGACCTAAGGATGTACAGTAGGACTAGTCGGCATGGGACGAACGATCACGCAGGTCGCAGAATCACTTGCTACCGTTGCAGGAGCTTGCGACCCTGTACGCGTGCGCCCACCTATCACGGCTAGCGGAGTAGTTTAGGAGTGGGGACTACTCCCCTCCAAGGATTTCGGTGCGACGAGTACCGATCCGACGAGTCCTACTGTACATCCAATTTTTAAAAATAAATTCTCAATAGACGGAACTCATTGAAAAGTGGTTTAACATTATTTAAAAATATAAAATTCCTTATAAAAAGATTGTTTCTTCTTTTCCAGATGTGAGAATTAATGCTTAATGTTTCCATATTTTTAACTTTTGTTGTGAAAAAAATATCTATTTCCCCATTTCCCCTTTTTGCATTCGAGAAGCGGCAGAGTTATTTTAATTTGTACGATTATGAGTAGGATATGAATATACTGCAATGATTAAAATTGCTTTTGATATTATAGATTACTATATTTACCAGCAGGATCAGGAAAAACGGATAAGATGAAGGAAAAAATACTAATTACGCGCTTCATTTTCTTGATTGAAAAAAGAAAATCATTTCATGGAGAATCTTAATAAAGATGTAACTGTAATGATTATTCTTCAATTTGGTCGAAGAGATAAGTTTATCACTATCGTATTCGTCACTGTAATTATGTGTATTTAATTTTTTTTTCCAACAGCGATATCGCAAATATACTTCAGATTGATGATATAAAATTGTACAATTTCGAGAGTCTAACATTAATCATCACTCAATAAAAAGATGAGAAGCTAATATTACGTGTTAACTGTTTTAATTGATAAGAGGCTCATATATACATATATTTATCATATTTAAAATCAGTCGATACACTTTTTAAGAAGTAAACAAAATCAGGGACGGTCAAGGGAATCCGGAAAAAATCCTTAAAAGTCAGGTAATTTTTATATGGACAGTTCAAGCAATTGTCAAGGATAATAATGTTGAAATTTTTACATTTTAATTTTAAATTGTTTTATTTCACTTATGAAAGATTCTAAATTGAAAATTTCGCAAGATTAAGATTCTGGTATTTGGAAAATTAATGGTCAGGAAAAATAAAAAATTAGGAAATTCAGAAAATAAAGTTTTGCACTCACAGCAATATAATATTCTTGTTAGTAATTTATGTACCTTGGGCTTCTATTCCTATTTTTTTTTGTAGTTGCTTTTTCTGAAGATTACTTTTTCAATTAAAAATTTTATTAATTGGTTGAAATTTCAACTATTTCGTTCAAGATTTGAAATTTTAGGTTGAAAATTTAACTATCTTCGTAGAAAATTAACTTTTTTGTTGGAAATTTACATTTTGGTCTTTGAAAATTCAACTATTTTTTTGAAAATTCATCTTTTCCGTTCAAAAATGCATCTGATTTAGTTCACCATTTTTCCATGGTACTTGATATTTTGGTTTTATATTTTCGAAAATACTACGAAAAAAAAATCAAAAATTAAAATTTTGAGCCAAACGACGCAAAATACGAGAAAAAGTCTTGAAGAGCAATTACAGTTTTCAAAAAGTGCTACAAAATTGTATCAAACATTTTTCAATAGAACTTGTCATTTTAGTTTTACTTATCGAAAATACTATGAAAAAAATCGAAAATTCAAATATTAAGCCAAATGTCAGACTTTTTTCTAAAAATTTGTCTTTTTTAGTTGAAAGTTTAACTATTTGTTTGAAAATTCATGTATTTTGGTGAAAAGTCGTCTTTTTTAATGGAAAAATAATCTTTTGTTCAAAAATTCTTGTGTTTGGTTCCAAAATTCATCCTTTTTGGATACCTCGAGAGATAGTTTTTATTTATTATTTAACGGAGAACTGGAATTGGCTTAGCTGCGGATCGCTATAAGAAATAGCGATCCGCAGCTAAGCCTCTTACGATTTCAGGTTCCTGTCACTTCAAGATTGTCAACTTCCACATTCTATTCCTCGGAACTGGATAAATTTATCTGATCATAAACTCTTGCTCCTATTTAGAAACTGAAGTGGATTTCCTCGATTTTACAGAATTTTTTTTCTCTCTCCTGAAAAATTCCGATTTTTGTTCTCTAGTTTTGTTCTGCAACCCTTCAAATATCGTTTCAGTCACCGAGTCTTCTTCACAAAGCAATGTGAATTTCTTCTATTTTTGCCGTCTCCGCCCCCCCCCCCCCCCCGTTTGCCTTTGCCGAATAATTTTCCATTTCCGTTTTGCTGGTCCTTCCGTCCATGATAACAATAATAACGTAAATAGAAGTCGGTACATGGGGTCGTTGAATCGGAAAAATTCAAGAGTACTGCCAAAATCGACATTCTTGCTTAAGGACGAGACGAACGGATATTATTAAAATAATACTACTGGTTCTAGAAAAAGTAGATATTTTTTATAAGTATTTTTATTTTTTCAATTTGAAATTTGGGTTAGGAATCATATATAAACTACGTGATCAATTAATGAAATTAATAAATTATTAAATTTTTTTTTGATGTTTCAATTAATTATTAATTAATTAATAATTTGACTATTTTTAATTTTTGTTTTTAAAATTTCCTTCTAAAGCTTATTTTTCATCGAAAGGATGAATTTTCAACAAAATAGTTTAAATTTTAACCAAATAGTTTGATTTTTAAGCCAAAAAGTCAGTTCAATTTTTAATTGTAAATTATTGTTTAATAATGGGGAATAATTTGGTTTTAAAAATGTTGTTACCACACCATAATTTGTAAACTTTCTTACATTTTCAAAGAGATAAGAAAAATTAAATTATGGGCAAAAACTTATTTTGAAGAATTCGAAAAAAAAATTAGAACTTTTTTAATAATTATGAGAGATTTCTGGAAAAATTTTAAATGGTTCAGATTTTATTTTGAAAGAATAATTCTGAGTTTCGAAGATTTCAAAATTTGTGGAAAAAAATATGGAAGACTTTGAGATTAATGGGAAAATTTCAAATGATTGTTTCGTAATAAATTTTAAGAGAATATTGGAAAAAATTACAAAACATTTTCAAGTATTTTCTGAAATTTTTGAAAAGAGATCTTAAAAAAAAAGAAAAAAGATCTCAAAGCAAAATTTTGCAATTCCGCCATATTACATAATGTAAGAAAAAATTTTGAGTAAGTTTAAGAGAATTTTTTAAAACATTTCAAAAGATTTCTAAAATTGTCGGAGAAGAATCTGAAAGATGTGAGGGCAATTTTTTCAATTTTGCAGAATTTAAAAAAAAAACTAAGGAAAAATGTGAATAATTTTTAAAGATTAGAAGGTTTGAAAATATTGAAAAAAAGAATTTTCTCAAAATTCCTGTGGAAATTTTCAATAATTTTTTATTTTTCACAATGAACTTCGAAAGAAAAAAAAGGTTCTTGAAAATTTCGAACGTTTTCCTAAAATTTCGAAGAAGAGTGTAGAAGATTTCAAAGATTTTCAGATTAAAAAAAAACACTCTATAAACTTTGAAAGATTTTCCAAAGTTTTCCAGGAAATAAACAATTTCTCTTCAAATTCCCATAAAAATTTGGAGGATTTTACATTTTGAATTATTTCTCAAAATTTCAAAAGAAAATCGAGTCTATGAAAAATATTTTTAGGAATTTAAGACGTTCTGGATAGACGAGAAATTTTCCAAAACTTGGAAACATTTCCAAAAATTTATGAAATATTTCTCGATTTCTCCCAAACTTCTAAAATTCCTAAACATCTTTTAAAAAGACTCGAATTTTTCCGAATAGTTTGTAAAATCCTACAAAATAAAAAAAAATGTCTTTAAAATTTTCTAGATTCTTTTTTGCCACATCTGAAATATTAATTTTTTTTTCGATTTTCTCAAGAATCTCAAAAGAATTATTTTTATATAAATTTCAAAAACAAACTGGTAATACTTTTTTGTTGTTGATTCTCAGAACTTAATTTCGGCTCGAATTTAAGTGTTCAGGAAAATTTAACAAATAAATAGTTATTTGAAATTTTGATATTGTATTGTATTGTGAATTTAAGCTAGTACTTAGTTTAAGTAACTTCAATATTTGTAAGTAAATTTTTGTATTTTGAAGAGAAAAAGGCGACTTATCTACAAGGCAGTTAAAATTTCTACCCAAAAATACGTTTCAACAAAAAGCTAATTTTCTGAAAAATACCAAAATTTTTTTCCAAATCTTTTAATTTTTTTAAAAATAGTTATATTTTTTCAACCAGTTGCACTTTTAAACAAAAAGGATTATTTTTCAATTAACAACAATTTTCTTAAAATGAAACAGTTAAATTGTTAACAAACAGATGATTTTTTAAAGAAAAAAGAATTGTTAACAGAAATGTTCAACTTTCAGTCAATTAGTTAAATTTTTCCCAAAATAAGATGACCTATTGACAAAATAGTTGCATTTTCAATTAAATTAATTAATTTCCAAATAAATAGTAGAATGTTCAACCAAACGAGATGAATTTCAAATAAAAAAATATAATAGTTGTCCTGAGTCGGCACTAGACTTTTCGCTGATTCTATTCTATACATTTTTTTCCATTTTGAATGGTTTAAATTTGTCCATTCTCTCTCAAAATGTACAAAACCTGCCCTTTTTCTTGCATTCGGGCGGAAAAGATTATGTGCCGACTCAGGACCAGAGGGTGCCGACTTTGGACCACACTATCCTATTTTTAGGCGAAAAACGAGAAAAATGGGAGAAAGGAAAGTTTTTTTATTTTGAATTAAAAGTCCAACCACTTGGGTGGAAGTTAAACTCGCTAAAGGACAAAAGCTTGCCAACTGAATTAAATTGATTTCACTTTCGAAAAAAGAAACTTTACGAATCAAATGGAAGTTGAAAGGTATAATTATTTCTGAATCATGAATTAAATTAAGAAGTAAGTTTCTTCACTGAAAATGTTACCATTCCATTTTTAGTTCAAATTCATGTATTTTGTTGAAAATTCGTCTTTTTTAATAACATGTGTTTTTTTTTTTTTAGAAAAATCAAAATTCAAAATTCGAAAATTTATTAGAAAATTATACTATTTCGTTGAAAACGGACATTTCTGCTGAATGTTGAGCTTTTTTCTATTTTTTCAAAAATTGGACTATTTTCTTGAAAATTCATCTTTCTTCACAGTTTGAACTATTTTGTAAAAAATGTATTGGTTTTTTGTTAAAGATTCATCGCTTTAGTGAAAAATTCAACTATTTCGTCCTAAATTGATTTTTTCAATGAAAATTGATATTTTTTGATTGAAAATTCAACTGTTTTGAGAAAATTTATCTTTTTGGCTTGAAAATTTAACAATTTAGTAGAAAGTTAAAGTATTTGGTTGAAAATTCAATTTTTAATCGAATGTTAAACTCTTTTATTAAAAATTAAGTATTTTAATTGAAGATTCATAATTTTGGATAGAAATTCATATCCTTAGTTCTAAATTTAATTATTTTACCGAAAATTCGTCTTTTTGGTTCTCAAATTAATTTTATCCAATGAAAATGCATGTGGTCTATTTTCCTGTGAAATTGGATATTTTAAATTGACAATTGATTTTTTTTTTGGTTGAAAATTCATGCAGTCTGTTGCAAAATCGATTTTTTCAAAATTGAAATGTTTTTTGGTTGAAGTATTAACTATTATATGTGTCGTTGAGAATTATTACAATTTTTTATTTCTTTTGAAAAATCAACTCCTTGGTATAAAGTCAAACTACTTTGTAAAAAATTTGTTTTTTTTTGTTTTTGAAGATTTGTGACTAGTTGAAAATTCAACAATTTTGTCGTAAATTAACTTTTTTGTTGAAAATTAACTTTTTTGTTGAAAATTCATGTTTTCGGGTAGAAAATTGTACAGTTTTGAAAAAAATCACCTTTTGGTATGGAAATTTAATAGTTTAGTAAAAAATTATATTATTTGGTTGAAAATTCATCTTTCTTGAAAATTCATCTATTCGGTTGATAATTGAAAAAAAGTTTTTGAAAATTCGTTTTTTTTTAAATTGAATTCAACTGGTTGACGATTCGTTTCTTTTTTCTTGAAACTTAGTTTTTCTTTACTAAAAATTCAACTATTCCGTTTTTTGTTATAAAATTATCTTTTTTAGATGATGATTCAACTATTTGTTAAAAAATTCATGTATTTTTCAAAAATTCGTCTTT
The DNA here is from genome assembly GCA_932178445.1 of Andricus quercusramuli. Lineage (NCBI taxonomy): Eukaryota > Metazoa > Arthropoda > Insecta > Hymenoptera > Cynipidae > Andricus > Andricus quercusramuli. The sequence continues at coordinate 3,850 of CAKNXH010085286.1, read as the reverse complement.
TTCTAGAAAATTATTAATCTTAATTGAAAATTCAGTTATTTGATAAAAATTCAACTATTTTATTGAAGATTCGTGACTTTAGTTGAAAATTCAGCAATTTGGTCGTAAATTAACTTTTTTGTTCAGTTTAGTAAAAAGTTAAACTTTTTGGTAAAATGGACTTTTTTTGTTGAAAATTCGTATTTTTGGTCGGGTATGCAATTATTTTGGTAGAAAATAAAACTAATTAATTGAAAATTAAACCTTTTTTTCAAATTCGTCTATTCAGGTGGAGAAATTAATCTTTTTCGTTGAAAATTCATCCACATTTAGTTCACGATTGTAACAAATTTTTTGAAAATTCGTTTTTTTTTTTAAATTCAATTCAACTGGTAGGTAATTTTTTTTTGTTGAAAATTAGTTTTTCTCTGCTAAAAATTCAACTATTCCATTTTTCGATATAAAATTATCTTCTTAAGATGATAATTCAACTATTTTTTTTAAATTCTAGTATTTTTTTAAAATTCGTCTTTTGCTAGAAAATTAATCATCTTAATTGAAAATTCAGCTATTTGATAAAAATTCCACTATTTTATTGAAGATTCGTGACTTTAGTTGAAAATATAAATATTTTTGGTCGAGTATGCAACTACTTTGGTAGAAAATAAAACTAATAAATTGAAAATTAAACCTTTTTTTTTAATTCGTTATTCAGCCGAAATTTTTTTTTTTTTGAAGATTCATCTATTTGGTTGACGATTGAATTTTTTTGTTGAAAATTCGTTTTTTCAAAAATTGAATTCAACTGGTTGGAAATTCGTTTTTCGTTTGTTAAAAATTAGTTTTTCTCTACTAAAAATTCAACTATTCCATTTTTTGTTATAAAATTATCTTTCTTAGATGAAAATTCAACTATTTTATTGAAGATTCGTGATTTTAATTGAAAAATCCACAATTTGGTCGTAAATTAACTTTTTTGTTGAAAATTCCACTGTTTTGAGAAAAATTATCTTTTTGGTATAGAAATGGAATAGTGTAGTGAAAAATTATACTATTTGGTTGAAAATAGAATTTTTTGATGAAAATTCATATTTTTTGTTGATTATGCAACTATTTTTTTAAATCGTCTATTTAGGTACAAAAATTAATCTTTTTGTTGAAAATTCATCTATT
>CAKNXH010085285.1:2697-14110 GCA_932178445.1 Andricus quercusramuli | reverse complement strand
ATTAGGTACACCGGGGTCATTGTCACTTCCGGAGGAGTACCGATATTACGCACCTTTATACCATCCGGACTCAATGACATACTTAAATCGTGTCCAAGAAGGTAATTATGTGAAGAAATATTATGTTCCTATTATATAAATTGTGAATCGTCGATTATGTATAAAAAATATATAATTTATTATATAGTGCCTATATATAATACATTATGTATAAACTATATAGAATTTTTCTGCCTGGGTAGATGAACTTACTTACTTTTTTATAACCGATTAATGTCGTTAACTGTACATTTTTAATATTAAACCAGGGTTCTGAAATATGTACACTACACTCTAGATTCTACATCTATATATCTATATATTTCCATATCTTTGTATACTGTTTTATGTGTATACTCTGTTCAGCTCTTAAAGGTGTTTCATAATCCTATGAGCTTTTTCTCAATAAATTAAATTAAAATTAAATAATACAGATTTCTTCTGATTAAATTTTTTATTATCATTTTGGAGGTCAAACATATTTCAGTAATGAAGACTTATTAATGGAAAAAGAATTTTCAGCAAGATTTGATAAAAGTGCCTCTCTAATCCCCTTGGAAACATTCATACCCGAATTTAGCCGACCGAAATTGAGGCCCCAGATAAAAAAACCGGTTACGGTTATAACTGGACTCTCAATTCTAGGAACGACTTATATCGAGGGACCTTATATCGGATTTCCAGTGTATTCAGCTACGTGGGCCATACGAATGTGATAATCCCCAAATAGCCGGCGAAATCGATGTTTAAGAGGATCCTCGTTTGATATTGGTACAATAACTTTGGCATGATCGCCACTCATGCGTATTCTCACTCTACGAACATTATTATTAAGATCCGCGATAGGAGCTACAAATGGACACAAACGACCATCTATGATGATTCCAATGACGTACTCGTGACGATCATCCATTCCAACAGGCCAAAAGCCTTCTGGTAGTAGCTCGATTATACTTGGATCATATAAACTTTCGTGATGATGAACATCAAGTTCAATGTGAGAAGGATGAACTGCGTCCTCTTTATGTTCCGTAACTAATTCTGAAAAAAAGTTAATTACGAAATTGTGAAATTGTTCAAGTTGTGAAATTAATTTCGTGAAGTTACATGTAAAAATTGATGTCCAATCTTTCAGTCGGAATTTTTATATCTCCATAAATGGATTTCCTTCAACCTTAGTATGTACAGTAGGACTCGTCGGCACGGGACGGACGATCGCGCAGGTCGCAGAAGCACTTGCTACCGTTGCAGGAGCTTGCGACCCTGTACGCGTGCGCCCACCTATCACGGCTAGCGGAGTAGTTTAGGAGTGGGGACTACTCCCCTCCAAGGATTTCGGTGCGACGAGTACCGATCCGACGAGTACTACTGTACACCCAATTTTTTAAAATTAATTCCTAATAGACAGAACTCAACGAAAAGTCGTTCAACATCAGGGGCCGAACTTAAATTACGTAACGGATCATAGGCCCTCTCTGAGATCCCCCTCCCTCCTGTAACGAACTGTAAGAAAATATTTCTACCCACCCACCCCCACTTTTTCTGTACGTAACTTTCAGTTTCCAAAAATGTTTGACTAGTTATTGCTAGTAGAATTAGGCAGGGTGTTCGAGAACTTTATTCTCAAAATTCCCTTCTTTTTCCTTGTCTGATTTTTCATTTTCATTGATCATTGATATTCAAATACCAGCATTTCGATCTTGTAATACTTTTAACATAGAATTTTTTATGAACGGAATATGACAGTATTTCAGATACAAATTTGAAATTTTCAAATTTATTATGAAGAAAAAAATGTCTTTTCTACGAGAAAACATGGCTTTTTGACAAAATATTTGAATTTTCAACAGAATAATCAAATGTTCAACATAATAGTTGAATTTTCAACCTAAAAGTATGAATTCTCAAGAAAAAGTATCATATTATATATTTTAATCAAAAAACATTCAATAATTACAAAAAACAAGTTTTTTAAAACTGAAAAGACGAATTTTCAACGAATAAAGATTTTTCACTAAAGAAAGATAATTTTACCTAAACTGTTGAACCTTCAAGCCAAAAAAAGAATTTTCTCTACAAAAATTGAATTTACAATAAAAAAATAAGACTTCAGCGCAAAATTATTTTTCCACGAAACTGATGCATTTTTACCTAGCAAAAATGAAATTTTAAACTAAGAAAATTATTTTTTTTACCAAAAAAGAAAATTTTTCAACTAAAAAAGATCGTCTCTAGAAGAATGAAATAATTTTCAACAAAATAGTTAAACTTTGAACCAAAGAGATGAATTTTCAACTAAAAATATAACTCTTCAAAAAAAAAAAAAAATGATTTCTTAACAAAATGATTCAAGCAAATCTTTTAAATAAAATAGCTGAATACTCAAGCAAAGAAGGATAATTTTCTTAACCAAAAAGCTGCATTTTCAGACAAAAAAGGAAATTTCTACCAAATCAGATAAACTTATAAATCAAAAAGATAAATTAGGAAAAAAAATTGAATTTCCTGTTAAAATAGATTTGATTTGACTTTTAACGATCAAAATATGAATGTGTACCCAAGAAATAAGTTTCTATACAGAAAAATTGAATTTTGAATAAAAAAATACTGATTTTTACCCAAAAAGGATGACTTTTTAACAAAATTATTGAATTCTCTACCCAATATTTGCATTTTAATCCAAAAAAGATTAAATTTCTCTTAAACAGATTAATTTTTATTTGATAAGAAAACAGGTTAAGAAAAAAGGGTTGAATTTTCATCCAGAAAAGATTTCGGTTGATGAATTCTTAATAAAAAAAGCACAATTTTTTTTTCTAAAGTTGAGCTTTCATCCAGAAAAGCTTTCAGTTCATTTTTGGACACCAAAATATGAATTTTAAACAAAAAGTAAATTGTCCACGAAATAGTTCAATTTTCAACAAAACAGTAGAATTTTCAATCAAACAGTTGCATTTTTATCCAAGAAAAATGAAATTTCTCTTGAAACAGATGAATCTTCTATTAAAAAAAAAAAGTTGAATTTTCGTCCAGAAAAGATTTCAGTTCTCTCTTCAACACCAAAATATTAAATTTAACCAGAAAGTAAATTTTCAACAAAATAGTAAAATTTTCAACAAAAACAGTCGAATTTTCAAACAAAAAGTATGTTTTTTCTACAAAATTGTTGAATTTTAAACCAAATAGTTGCATTTTTATCCAAACAAGATTCCAGTTTACTTTCCACACCGAAATAAGAATTGAAAACTATAAGTTAATTTCCTGCTAAATAGTTGAATTTTTAACCAAAAAATATGATTTTTTCAACAAGATTGTTCAATTGTTAACTAAACAGTTGAATTGTCCAAGAAAAATGAAAAGTCTACTAAAACAGCTGAATTTTTCAAATCAAAAAGACAAATTTTCAATAAAAGAGTTGAATTTTTATCCAAAAGGATTTCAATAGACTTTTCAGCAGAAAAATACAAATTTCAAATAAAAATTAAATTTTCTAGGAAATAGTGGAATTTTCAATAAGACAATTACGTTTTTGTGCTAGAGAGATGCAATATTTCTAGTAAAAAAGATGAACTTTTAAATAAAAAAAACGAATTTTCAGAAGAAATATTCTTCATCCAAAAAAGATTTTACTTGACTCACCAGCAACAAAATATGAATTTTAAACAAAAGGTTAATATTATACGGAAAGAGTTGAATAACCAACCCAAAAAGACGATTTTTGAACGAAATGGTTGACTTTGCAAACAAAATTATTTCTTTTTAAAAAATTGTTAAATTTTTAACCAAATAATAAAATTTATAACTAAAAAGATAGTTTTCAGGAGAAAGCTTTTGCAAATGTGCAAAAATTACGTACATGAGTGAAGGACCGCCTCCCCCCTAACGTAACAAATCGGAACTAAAGGTCTCGACGGGGGCCCGCCCCCGAGCTGGGGGGGGCTTGAAGTACGGTTCCTGTTTCTAAAATATACTCATTGAAAGATTGTTTTTTTTTTTCTACACGTGAAAATTAATGTTAAATTTTTTTGTCGGACTTTTTATATCTCCATAAATGGAGTTCCTTCGACCTAAGGATGTACAGTAGGACTAGTCGGCATGGGACGAACGATCACGCAGGTCGCAGAATCACTTGCTACCGTTGCAGGAGCTTGCGACCCTGTACGCGTGCGCCCACCTATCACGGCTAGCGGAGTAGTTTAGGAGTGGGGACTACTCCCCTCCAAGGATTTCGGTGCGACGAGTACCGATCCGACGAGTCCTACTGTACATCCAATTTTTAAAAATAAATTCTCAATAGACGGAACTCATTGAAAAGTGGTTTAACATTATTTAAAAATATAAAATTCCTTATAAAAAGATTGTTTCTTCTTTTCCAGATGTGAGAATTAATGCTTAATGTTTCCATATTTTTAACTTTTGTTGTGAAAAAAATATCTATTTCCCCATTTCCCCTTTTTGCATTCGAGAAGCGGCAGAGTTATTTTAATTTGTACGATTATGAGTAGGATATGAATATACTGCAATGATTAAAATTGCTTTTGATATTATAGATTACTATATTTACCAGCAGGATCAGGAAAAACGGATAAGATGAAGGAAAAAATACTAATTACGCGCTTCATTTTCTTGATTGAAAAAAGAAAATCATTTCATGGAGAATCTTAATAAAGATGTAACTGTAATGATTATTCTTCAATTTGGTCGAAGAGATAAGTTTATCACTATCGTATTCGTCACTGTAATTATGTGTATTTAATTTTTTTTTCCAACAGCGATATCGCAAATATACTTCAGATTGATGATATAAAATTGTACAATTTCGAGAGTCTAACATTAATCATCACTCAATAAAAAGATGAGAAGCTAATATTACGTGTTAACTGTTTTAATTGATAAGAGGCTCATATATACATATATTTATCATATTTAAAATCAGTCGATACACTTTTTAAGAAGTAAACAAAATCAGGGACGGTCAAGGGAATCCGGAAAAAATCCTTAAAAGTCAGGTAATTTTTATATGGACAGTTCAAGCAATTGTCAAGGATAATAATGTTGAAATTTTTACATTTTAATTTTAAATTGTTTTATTTCACTTATGAAAGATTCTAAATTGAAAATTTCGCAAGATTAAGATTCTGGTATTTGGAAAATTAATGGTCAGGAAAAATAAAAAATTAGGAAATTCAGAAAATAAAGTTTTGCACTCACAGCAATATAATATTCTTGTTAGTAATTTATGTACCTTGGGCTTCTATTCCTATTTTTTTTTGTAGTTGCTTTTTCTGAAGATTACTTTTTCAATTAAAAATTTTATTAATTGGTTGAAATTTCAACTATTTCGTTCAAGATTTGAAATTTTAGGTTGAAAATTTAACTATCTTCGTAGAAAATTAACTTTTTTGTTGGAAATTTACATTTTGGTCTTTGAAAATTCAACTATTTTTTTGAAAATTCATCTTTTCCGTTCAAAAATGCATCTGATTTAGTTCACCATTTTTCCATGGTACTTGATATTTTGGTTTTATATTTTCGAAAATACTACGAAAAAAAAATCAAAAATTAAAATTTTGAGCCAAACGACGCAAAATACGAGAAAAAGTCTTGAAGAGCAATTACAGTTTTCAAAAAGTGCTACAAAATTGTATCAAACATTTTTCAATAGAACTTGTCATTTTAGTTTTACTTATCGAAAATACTATGAAAAAAATCGAAAATTCAAATATTAAGCCAAATGTCAGACTTTTTTCTAAAAATTTGTCTTTTTTAGTTGAAAGTTTAACTATTTGTTTGAAAATTCATGTATTTTGGTGAAAAGTCGTCTTTTTTAATGGAAAAATAATCTTTTGTTCAAAAATTCTTGTGTTTGGTTCCAAAATTCATCCTTTTTGGATACCTCGAGAGATAGTTTTTATTTATTATTTAACGGAGAACTGGAATTGGCTTAGCTGCGGATCGCTATAAGAAATAGCGATCCGCAGCTAAGCCTCTTACGATTTCAGGTTCCTGTCACTTCAAGATTGTCAACTTCCACATTCTATTCCTCGGAACTGGATAAATTTATCTGATCATAAACTCTTGCTCCTATTTAGAAACTGAAGTGGATTTCCTCGATTTTACAGAATTTTTTTTCTCTCTCCTGAAAAATTCCGATTTTTGTTCTCTAGTTTTGTTCTGCAACCCTTCAAATATCGTTTCAGTCACCGAGTCTTCTTCACAAAGCAATGTGAATTTCTTCTATTTTTGCCGTCTCCGCCCCCCCCCCCCCCCCGTTTGCCTTTGCCGAATAATTTTCCATTTCCGTTTTGCTGGTCCTTCCGTCCATGATAACAATAATAACGTAAATAGAAGTCGGTACATGGGGTCGTTGAATCGGAAAAATTCAAGAGTACTGCCAAAATCGACATTCTTGCTTAAGGACGAGACGAACGGATATTATTAAAATAATACTACTGGTTCTAGAAAAAGTAGATATTTTTTATAAGTATTTTTATTTTTTCAATTTGAAATTTGGGTTAGGAATCATATATAAACTACGTGATCAATTAATGAAATTAATAAATTATTAAATTTTTTTTTGATGTTTCAATTAATTATTAATTAATTAATAATTTGACTATTTTTAATTTTTGTTTTTAAAATTTCCTTCTAAAGCTTATTTTTCATCGAAAGGATGAATTTTCAACAAAATAGTTTAAATTTTAACCAAATAGTTTGATTTTTAAGCCAAAAAGTCAGTTCAATTTTTAATTGTAAATTATTGTTTAATAATGGGGAATAATTTGGTTTTAAAAATGTTGTTACCACACCATAATTTGTAAACTTTCTTACATTTTCAAAGAGATAAGAAAAATTAAATTATGGGCAAAAACTTATTTTGAAGAATTCGAAAAAAAAATTAGAACTTTTTTAATAATTATGAGAGATTTCTGGAAAAATTTTAAATGGTTCAGATTTTATTTTGAAAGAATAATTCTGAGTTTCGAAGATTTCAAAATTTGTGGAAAAAAATATGGAAGACTTTGAGATTAATGGGAAAATTTCAAATGATTGTTTCGTAATAAATTTTAAGAGAATATTGGAAAAAATTACAAAACATTTTCAAGTATTTTCTGAAATTTTTGAAAAGAGATCTTAAAAAAAAAGAAAAAAGATCTCAAAGCAAAATTTTGCAATTCCGCCATATTACATAATGTAAGAAAACATTTTGAGTAAGTTTAAGAGAATTTTTTAAAACATTTCAAAAGATTTCTAAAATTGTCGGAGAAGAATCTGAAAGATGTGAGGGCAATTTTTTCAATTTTGCAGAATTTAAAAAAAAAACTAAGGAAAAATGTGAATAATTTTTAAAGATTAGAAGGTTTGAAAATATTGAAAAAAAGAATTTTCTCAAAATTCCTGTGGAAATTTTCAATAATTTTTTATTTTTCACAATGAACTTCGAAAGAAAAAAAAGGTTCTTGAAAATTTCGAACGTTTTCCTAAAATTTCGAAGAAGAGTGTAGAAGATTTCAAAGATTTTCAGATTAAAAAAAAACACTCTATAAACTTTGAAAGATTTTCCAAAGTTTTCCAGGAAATAAACAATTTCTCTTCAAATTCCCATAAAAATTTGGAGGATTTTACATTTTGAATTATTTCTCAAAATTTCAAAAGAAAATCGAGTCTATGAAAAATATTTTTAGGAATTTAAGACGTTCTGGATAGACGAGAAATTTTCCAAAACTTGGAAACATTTCCAAAAATTTATGAAATATTTCTCGATTTCTCCCAAACTTCTAAAATTCCTAAACATCTTTTAAAAAGACTCGAATTTTTCCGAATAGTTTGTAAAATCCTACAAAATAAAAAAAAATGTCTTTAAAATTTTCTAGATTCTTTTTTGCCACATCTGAAATATTAATTTTTTTTTCGATTTTCTCAAGAATCTCAAAAGAATTATTTTTATATAAATTTCAAAAACAAACTGGTAATACTTTTTTGTTGTTGATTCTCAGAACTTAATTTCGGCTCGAATTTAAGTGTTCAGGAAAATTTAACAAATAAATAGTTATTTGAAATTTTGATATTGTATTGTATTGTGAATTTAAGCTAGTACTTAGTTTAAGTAACTTCAATATTTGTAAGTAAATTTTTGTATTTTGAAGAGAAAAAGGCGACTTATCTACAAGGCAGTTAAAATTTCTACCCAAAAATACGTTTCAACAAAAAGCTAATTTTCTGAAAAATACCAAAATTTTTTTCCAAATCTTTTAATTTTTTTAAAAATAGTTATATTTTTTCAACCAGTTGCACTTTTAAACAAAAAGGATTATTTTTCAATTAACAACAATTTTCTTAAAATGAAACAGTTAAATTGTTAACAAACAGATGATTTTTTAAAGAAAAAAGAATTGTTAACAGAAATGTTCAACTTTCAGTCAATTAGTTAAATTTTTCCCAAAATAAGATGACCTATTGACAAAATAGTTGCATTTTCAATTAAATTAATTAATTTCCAAATAAATAGTAGAATGTTCAACCAAACGAGATGAATTTCAAATAAAAAAATATAATAGTTGTCCTGAGTCGGCACTAGACTTTTCGCTGATTCTATTCTATACATTTTTTTCCATTTTGAATGGTTTAAATTTGTCCATTCTCTCTCAAAATGTACAAAACCTGCCCTTTTTCTTGCATTCGGGCGGAAAAGATTATGTGCCGACTCAGGACCAGAGGGTGCCGACTTTGGACCACACTATCCTATTTTTAGGCGAAAAACGAGAAAAATGGGAGAAAGGAAAGTTTTTTTATTTTGAATTAAAAGTCCAACCACTTGGGTGGAAGTTAAACTCGCTAAAGGACAAAAGCTTGCCAACTGAATTAAATTGATTTCACTTTCGAAAAAAGAAACTTTACGAATCAAATGGAAGTTGAAAGGTATAATTATTTCTGAATCATGAATTAAATTAAGAAGTAAGTTTCTTCACTGAAAATGTTACCATTCCATTTTTAGTTCAAATTCATGTATTTTGTTGAAAATTCGTCTTTTTTAATAACATGTGTTTTTTTTTTTTTAGAAAAATCAAAATTCAAAATTCGAAAATTTATTAGAAAATTATACTATTTCGTTGAAAACGGACATTTCTGCTGAATGTTGAGCTTTTTTCTATTTTTTCAAAAATTGGACTATTTTCTTGAAAATTCGTCTTTCTTCACAGTTTGAACTATTTTGTAAAAAATGTATTGGTTTTTTGTTAAAGATTCATCGCTTTAGTGAAAAATTCAACTATTTCGTCCTAAATTGATTTTTTCAATGAAAATTGATATTTTTTGATTGAAAATTCAACTGTTTTGAGAAAATTTATCTTTTTGGCTTGAAAATTTAACAATTTAGTAGAAAGTTAAAGTATTTGGTTGAAAATTCAATTTTTAATCGAATGTTAAACTCTTTTATTAAAAATTAAGTATTTTAATTGAAGATTCATAATTTTGGATAGAAATTCATATCCTTAGTTCTAAATTTAATTATTTTACCGAAAATTCGTCTTTTTGGTTCTCAAATTAATTTTATCCAATGAAAATGCATGTGGTCTATTTTCCTGTGAAATTGGATATTTTAAATTGACAATTGATTTTTTTTTTGGTTGAAAATTCATGCAGTCTGTTGCAAAATCGATTTTTTCAAAATTGAAATGTTTTTTGGTTGAAGTATTAACTATTATATGTGTCGTTGAGAATTATTACAATTTTTTATTTCTTTTGAAAAATCAACTCCTTGGTATAAAGTCAAACTACTTTGTAAAAAATTTGTTTTTTTTTGTTTTTGAAGATTTGTGACTAGTTGAAAATTCAACAATTTTGTCGTAAATTAACTTTTTTGTTGAAAATTAACTTTTTTGTTGAAAATTCATGTTTTCGGGTAGAAAATTGTACAGTTTTGAAAAAAATCACCTTTTGGTATGGAAATTTAATAGTTTAGTAAAAAATTATATTATTTGGTTGAAAATTCATCTTTCTTGAAAATTCATCTATTCGGTTGATAATTGAAAAAAAGTTTTTGAAAATTCGTTTTTTTTTAAATTGAATTCAACTGGTTGACGATTCGTTTCTTTTTTCTTGAAACTTAGTTTTTCTTTACTAAAAATTCAACTATTCCGTTTTTTGTTATAAAATTATCTTTTTTAGATGATGATTCAACTATTTGTTAAAAAATTCATGTATTTTTCAAAAATTCGTCTTTTTCTAGAAAATTATTAATCTTAATTGAAAATTCAGTTATTTGATAAAAATTCAACTATTTTATTGAAGATTCGTGACTTTAGTTGAAAATTCAGCAATTTGGTCGTAAATTAACTTTTTTGTTCAGTTTAGTAAAAAGTTAAACTTTTTGGTAAAATGGACTTTTTTTGTTGAAAATTCGTATTTTTGGTCGGGTATGCAATTATTTTGGTAGAAAATAAAACTAATTAATTGAAAATTAAACCTTTTTTTCAAATTCGTCTATTCAGGTGGAGAAATTAATCTTTTTCGTTGAAAATTCATCCACATTTAGTTCACGATTGTAACAAATTTTTTGAAAATTCGTTTTTTTTTTTAAATTCAATTCAACTGGTAGGTAATTTTTTTTTGTTGAAAATTAGTTTTTCTCTGCTAAAAATTCAACTATTCCATTTTTCGATATAAAATTATCTTCTTAAGATGATAATTCAACTATTTTTTTTAAATTCTAGTATTTTTTTAAAATTCGTCTTTTGCTAGAAAATTAATCATCTTAATTGAAAATTCAGCTATTTGATAAAAATTCCACTATTTTATTGAAGATTCGTGACTTTAGTTGAAAATATAAATATTTTTGGTCGAGTATGCAACTACTTTGGTAGAAAATAAAACTAATAAATTGAAAATTAAACCTTTTTTTTTAATTCGTTATTCAGCCGAAATTTTTTTTTTTTTGAAGATTCATCTATTTGGTTGACGATTGAATTTTTTTGTTGAAAATTCGTTTTTTCAAAAATTGAATTCAACTGGTTGGAAATTCGTTTTTCGTTTGTTAAAAATTAGTTTTTCTCTACTAAAAATTCAACTATTCCATTTTTTGTTATAAAATTATCTTTCTTAGATGAAAATTCAACTATTTTATTGAAGATTCGTGATTTTAATTGAAAAATCCACAATTTGGTCGTAAATTAACTTTTTTGTTGAAAATTCCACTGTTTTGAGAAAAATTATCTTTTTGGTATAGAAATGGAATAGTGTAGTGAAAAATTATACTATTTGGTTGAAAATAGAATTTTTTGATGAAAATTCATATTTTTTGTTGATTATGCAACTATTTTTTTAAATCGTCTATTTAGGTACAAAAATTAATCTTTTTGTTGAAAATTCATCTATT
>CAKNXH010085282.1:0-22760 GCA_932178445.1 Andricus quercusramuli | reverse complement strand
AGGTAACGATGGTGTCATTCTTTATAACCCAGTTTATGTATAAACATATGACATAATTATTTTCGATAAGTATCTGGTTCACATTTCAATTAAATTATTTATAATTTTAAAAAATATGTAAATCCTTCTGGCAAAATTATTTTCGTTAAAAATTAGGCCCTGAAAATAAAATAATGGTAAAAGCAGAAGAACGAAGGAAAATTCATTATAAAATGTCTAATAGATGAAAATATTACAAAGGTACTCAATGATACATAGATAGCAAACTTATGCCCATATTTTATGTATGGCATCTTCCTTAGAATACCTGTTTTTGTATAGGTAACGATGGTAAAATTTTTTATAACCCAGTTTATGTATAAACATATGAAATTTCTTTTTTGATAAGTACCTGGTTGGCAGTTTAATTGAATGATTTCCAAATCAAAAAAATATGTACATCCTTCTGTAACAATCATTTTTGTTAAGTATTAGGTCCTGAACATAAAATAATGATAAAAAAACTGAAAAATTTAGGAAAATTCATTATAAATATTCCAATAGATGAAAATATTGCAAAGGTAGACCGTGGTACATAGCAAAATTATGCACACATTTTATGTGTCGCATCTTCCTTAGAATACCTGTTTTGGTATAGGTAACGATGGTGTCATATTTTATAACCCAGTTCATGTATGAACATATGACAAAATTATTTTTGATAAGTACCAGGTTGACATTTTAATTACATTTTTTATAAATTACAAAAATATGTACATCCTTCTGGCAAATTTAGTTTTGTTAAGTATTATTTCCTGAAAATAAAATAATGGTAAAAACAGAACAACTGAGGAAAATTCATTATAAAATTTCTCATAAGTGAAAATATTGCAAAGCTACTCCATGGCACATAGAAAAATTATGAACACATTTTGCGTATGGCATCTTCCTTAGAGTATCTGTTTTTGTATAGGTAACGATGGTGTCATTTTTATAACCCAGTTTATGTATAAACATATGACAAAATTATTTTTGATAAGTAACTGGTTGATATATTTTAATTAAATCATTTATAAGTTTAAAAAATATGTAAATCCTTCTGGCAAACTTAGTTCCGCTAAAAATTAGATCCTGAGAATAAAATAATGATAAAAAACTGAAAAACTTAGGAAAATTCACTATAAAATTTCTAAGGGATGAAAATAATACAAAGGTACTCAATGGTACATAGAAAAATTATGCACATATTTTATGTATGGTATCTTCCTTGGAATACCTGTTTCTGTATAGGTAACGATGGTGTTATTTTTTAAAACTCAGTTTGTGTATAAACATATGAAAAAATCATTTTTGATAAGTATCTGGTTGACATTTTATTTGAATTATTTATAAATTCAAAAAATATGAACATCCTTATGACTAACTTATTTTTAATAAGTGGAAGGATGAGATTCTAAAAAATAACATTTTTACAAACTTATTTCTATTAAGTATTATGCCCTGAAAATAAAATAATGGTAAAAAACAGAAGAACTGAGGATAATTCGTTATAAAATTTTTCATAGGTGAAAATATTGCAAAGGTACTCAGTGGTACATAGCAAAATTATGCACATATTTTATGTATGGCATCTTCCTTAGAATACCTGTTTTTTGTATAGGTAACGATGGTGTCATATTTTATAACCCAGTTTATGTATAAACATATTACAAAATTATTTTTGATAAGTACCTGGTTGACATTTTAATTAAATCATTTATAAGTTTAAAAATATGTAAATCCTTCTGGCAAACTTATTTTCGCTAAAAATTAGGTCCTGAGAATAAAGTAATGATAAAAAACTGAAAAACTTAGGAAAATTTATTATAAAATTTCGAATAGATGAAAATATTACAAAGGTACTCAATGGTACATAGCAAAGTTATGCACATATTTTATGTATGGCATCTCACTTAGAATACCTATTTTGGTATAGGTAACGATGGTGTCATTTTTTATAACCCAGTTTGTTTATAAACATATGACAAAATTATTTTCGATAAGTATCTGCTTGACATTCTAATTAAATCATTTATAAGTTTAAAAAATATGTAAATCCTTCTAGCAAACTTATTTTCGTTAAAAATTAGGTCCTGAATATAAAATAATGATAAAAAACTTATAAATTTAGGAAAATTCATTATAAATTTCTAATATATGAAAATATTGCAAAGGTACTCAGTAGTACATAGCAAAATTATGCACATATTTTATGTATGGAATCTTCCTTAGAATACCTGTTTTTGTATAGGTAACGATGGTGTCATTTTTTATAACCCAGTTTATGTATAAACATATTACAAAATTATTTTTGATAAGTACCTGGTTGACATTTTAAATAAAATTATTTATAAAATTTTTAATATAATATGACATACATTATATGTAATTATAAAAATATACATGTCTGAAATTCCTAATATTCGAAACATTCTTTATACAAAATTTAAATAAAAAGATTTCTTCTGATTTTCTTGTCTTTTTGACGAACTTTACGAATTAAAAGAAGTGGACTATTTTTTTAACATTTCAACATTTAGTTTTTAATTTTTCTATATACATTAAGAACGTTAAATTTGAATTTGAATTTAGTTGAATTTTCTAGTGAAGTGTAAATTTTTTAAGCGAAACAGACAAATTTTCTACAAACCAGTAGAATTTTCAACATTAGAACATACATTTTTAACAAAAGAATTGATATTCAAATAAGCAGTTGAATGTTCAACAAAATCTTTTTTTTTCAGTTAAAAAAAGAAATAATTTGCAACTAAAAGAACAAACTTTCAACTAAAATTATATATCTTTCACCAGAATGTAAAAGTTAATATTTTAACAACAAAATTTTAATTTAACATAAAAAACATCTGAATTTCACCAAAAAAACGAATTTTCAAGAAAATACTTGAATCCTCAACTAAATGAGATTAATTTTCAACCTAGAATTTCGTTTTTTTAAACAAAAAATTTATATTCTGCCAGAAAAGAAAAATTTTCAACAAAATACATAAGTTTTCAACCAATTAGTTAAATTTCCTAAGAATTTATTGAATTATCGAGCTAAAAATACAATTTTTCCACAAAACAGTTGAATTTTCAACAAAAAAGTTAATTTTCAACCGAATTATGGAAGTTTCAAGTCAAAAAGATAAAATTTCCTACAAAAGCTAGGAAAACTTTAAACCAAGTAGTTGATTTTTCAACCAAAAAATATAAATTTCACTCAAAAAAATTCAATTTAAAATGAAAAATAGTTGAATTCAACCGAAAAAGTAGAATTTTCAATAAAGAAGTTGAAACCTCAATCAAAACAAATTAATTTTCAACCAAACATTTAAACTTCAACCAAAAAAGATGACTTTTCAACCTATGAGATAAATTTTTGAATAAGGAAATAGTTGAATTTTGAACCAAACAGATGAATTTTCAACCAAAAATGGAACGAATATTCATTAAATAGTAAAATTTGCAACCGAAGAGATGAATATTCGCCCAAAATAATTAGTTTGAACAAAGTAGTTTAATTTTTGACTGAAAACTTGATTTTTCTTACCAAAAAGTTTAATTTTCTATAAAATAAGAAATTTATAACAAAATACATGAACTTTCAACTAGAAAATATTAATTTTCAATTTGATATATCACTTATTGATATTGAATATCAATTTAAACCAAAAATTGAATTGTTACATTTTATGAGAAGAAAATTAATTCTCAAACAACCAAAGAGGTCAATTTTAAACTAAAAAAGATCAATTTTTCACAAAAAATAGAATAGTTAAATTGTCAGTTAAAAAAAAATGATTTGCAACGAAAAACGCGTAGAACCAAGCCGTTAACGATCGAATTGAAATAAATTTCACTTTTTCAGGGTCCTCATACGCTACTTTTCCACCATACATAACATTTTATTGTTATTTCAATATTCATTTAAGTGATGAAATAAACATTCACAAAATAATAGGAATAATAGTTTATAGATCGAATCCAAATTAATGTTACTTTTTCAACCTTCCTTATACGTTACTTTTCCACATAAATTCATTTACAAAATAAGAATTTTTTGAACGCCTTTTGTGAACGCGCAAAACCAAGGCGTTTATTGATCGAATCCAAATTAATTTCATTTTTTCAGGGTCCTTATATGCTACTTTTCCACATAGTTCCATTTTCAAAATAAGAAATTTTTCAAAGATATTTCGTTAACGCGCAAAACGATCCATGAATCCCTTGGTTTTGACTTTTGCGCGTGGACCAGATATGTTTTTGAAAATTATCAGTTTGGCGATAAAACGATGTGGAAAAGTAGCTTATGAGGACCCTGAAAAAGTGAAATTGATTTGGATTCAATCGATAAACGCCTTGGTTTTGCGCGTGGACAAAATACCTTTGGAAACATTTTTATTTTTAAATGAAACTCTGTTGGAAACTAGCGTAAGAGGACCATGAGTAAGTAATATTAATTTGGATTCGATAAATAAAAGCTTTGATTTTGCGCGTTGACGGAATATGTTGTTAAAAATTCTTATTTTAAAAACGGGACTATGTGGAAAAGTAACTTATGAGGACCCTGAAAAAGTGAAGTTAAGTTGGATTCGATTGATAAACGCTTTGGTTTTGCGTGTTAACAAAATATGTTTTTAGAAATTCTTATATTAGAAACGGGACTATGTGGAAAAGTAGCTTATGAGGACCCTGAGAAAGTAAAATAAATTTGGATTTGATCTATGACAACTTTGGTTTTCTGTATTAGCAAAATACGTTTTCAAACATTATAATTTTGGTAATAAAACGATGTGGAAAAGTAGCTTATGAGGACCATGACAAAGTAAAATTAATTTGGATTCGGTTTTGCGCGTCGACAAAATATATTTTCAAAAATTATCATTTTTGTGATAAAACGATATGTTAGCTTATGAGGACCCTGAAAAAGTAAAGTTAAGTTGGATTCGATTGATAAACGCTTTGGTTTTGCGTGTTAACAAAATATGTTTTCAAACATTATTATTTTTGTGATGAAACGATGTGGAAAAGTAGCGTATGAGGACCCTGGAAAAGTAAAATTAATACGGAATTGATCCATAAACGCCTTGGTTTTGCATGACGACAAAACATGTTTAAAAGTTTTTGTATTTTGAAAATAAAGCTATGTGCAAAAGTAGCTTATGAGGACCCTGAAAGCGTAAAATTAATTTGGATTTGATCGATAACAGCTTTGGTTTTGCGCGTTAACAAAATATGTTTTTTTTTTTCAATTTCATTTTAGAAACCGCACTATATGTGGAAAAGTAGCTTATGAGGACTCTGAAACAGTAGAGTTAAGTTGCCTTCGATCGATAAACACCTTGGTTTTGTGCGTTAGAAAAATATCTTTGAAAAAATTCTCATTTTAGAAATGGAACTATAGAAAAGTAGCGTATAAGGATCATGAAAAAGTAAAATTAATCATTTGGATTCAATCGATTAACGCCTTCGTTTTGCGCGTTGACACAATATGTTTTTAAAAATTCTTGTTTAACAAACGGGACTATATGTGTAAAAATAGATTATAAGGACCCTGAAAAAGTAAAGTCAATTTGAATTGGATCGATGAATGCCTTGGTTTTAAGCATAAACAAAATAGTTGGAAAAAATTCTTATTTCTGAAACGGGACAATGTGGAAAAGTAGCTTATAAGGACCCTGAAAAAGTAAAATTGAGTTAGATTCATAGTTCCATTTCTGAAATTATAATCTCTTTAAACTATTTTGTTAACGTGAAAGTCCAAGATGGTCATTGATCGAATTCAAATTAATTTCACTTAATCCGGGTCCTCGGCGATACCACGCTGAAAACACCAGTTCCCGTTAGATCACTGAAGTTAAGCAGTGTTGGGCGCGGTTAGTACTTGGATGGGTGACCGTTCGGGGAATACTGCATGTTGTTGACCCGTCGTGGGTGTGGTGAACCCACATTGGTAGTATTTATCCACCTAGAAACACTACCCGAATCGGGTATTTTTTAACGAGAAAAAGCAAGGCGTTATCGATCGAATCCAAATTAATTTCACTTTTTCAGAGTCCTCATACGCTACCTCTCCACCATACATAAAATTCCATTCTTATTTTGATGTTTATCCAATTGATGAAATAAACTTTCACAAAAGAATAGGAATATCCATCATATAAAAACAGGTAACCGCCATTGGTCCAGATCATGATAGTCGCCATTTTATAGTGAATGATACGCTAACAAACGTCGGAAAGCGGAAAAAGTAACGCTAAACTCGCAGAGCATGCGCAGTAACGTCAACACGTGACTTTAGTGTTTACCACAAGCTACGGAACGCTATGCAAAATTTCCCTATTATCGGTGATCGATAAAATAAGAAATCTACTTTTATATTTCTGTTGATTTTAATTTTATATAGAGATCTCAAAAAATGAGTGAAGTACATTTTTAATATATTAACAAAGTCACGATAATAATCCTCCTTCCTATATATATTCCCCTATAGATGAAAATTCGTAACCGCCGTTGTAGTTTTATGGAGGAACTTTTCTTAGTCATCACTTCGTCAGTCATGTGGTGACCTCTACTTATTAAAATTAAAACCAACAGAAGTGGAAAAGCATATATCTCATTTTAAAGATCGCCGATAATTCTTTTGATTCATTCATTTTCACTATTACTTTCAATGTAAGTTGTTATCAAAGACATTATATCTTTGGTACATAAAGTGATTATTTACTTCAAAGCTATGTAATTGAATAGTAGCTATAATTTTTATGATAAAAGATTATTTATGTCCAAAGTACTATACTCTATTCCAATTGTATAATTTTTGTAAATTTTTGTGATGTTGTGAAATAAGTACCTCAATTATGCTTTCCATATTATATGTACATATATTTTACTTTTCTATGGAATTAGTTAAACAAATTATTTTCAATTTAAATTTTCATAAAAGTATAAAGTAACAATTATTCGAATGATTGATCAATATTTACATATATTTTTATTTTCTCTGAAATTAGCTTTGAAGGTCATTAATAAATTAAATGCAATTTCAAACGAAAAAAATATATACAAAGTGAAAATTATTTGAATGTTTCAATCAGAATAATTGCTTAATGCTTTTCATTTATTAACTATTAACTGATTCTGTTTGAAATTACATTTTCTAGAGTTCGTTGAAAGATTATTAAGAAATTAAATTTAATAAAAGAAAAGTCAAATTTTCAAAAAAATATTTTTAAAGTGAAAATTATTTTAAAGTTTCAATGAAAATAATTTTTTCATGCTTTTTATGTTGTGAACTGATTAATTAAGTATTAGCTCATTAATTTTGTTTAAAATATCAAATTACATAAAGATTGAAGTTTAAAATTATTTAATTGAGTAACATAAATTGATTATTTACTTTGAGATTATGTAATTGAATATTGCTGGCTAAAAATTGTATAATAGAAATTTATTTGTATTTCAAGTAGACTTATTCCAGTTACATGAATGTCAAATTGTTTCTCAGGTTGAGAAATGAGTACCTGAATTCAATTTTCAAAATTATATGTACATATGATTTCATTTTTCCTGAAATCAGGTTGAAGGAAGGTTACTATCATATTACATTTTCAGAAATGATATTGCAAATTTTTTTCAAATGTAGAATGAAAATTATTCAAATCTTTGAATGAAAATTATAGAGTTATGTTTTTCATGTCATAAATAGATAAATTAATTATTAGCTGATTATTTTTTTCAACAATTTTGAATTACACGATGAATGAATTTTAATTGCTTCATATTGTGAACTGATTAATTATTTATTAACTGATTCTATTAAAACTAAAATTGTCTGGAATTAATTTTCAGTTAAGTAACATAAATTGATTATTTACTTTAAGGTTATATAATTGAATATGGGCTATTATTTTTACATTAAAAGTTGATGTTTTCTTTAAAATACCTCTATTGCAATTATATAATCTTTTTAAACGTCTGTGATGTTGTGAAATGAATATATCTGAATTCATTTTTGAAAATGATATGTACATATATTTTAATTTTTTTAAATTAGTTTAATAGGTTATTAATAATTGAATGAAAAATATAGAAATGCAATTTTAAATATAAAGGAGAATATAATGTAAAAATTATTTGACTGTTTTAATGGAAATAATTGTGCAATGATTTTTATGTTATGAACTGATGAAATGATTATTAACTGATTCTATTAGAACTTATATTTTCTAAAAGTAGTCTGAAAGGTCATGAATCAATTAAATTTTTAGAAATGAAAGTTAGAATTGAAAAAATGTAAAGTAAAAATTATTTGAATGTTTTAATGAAAGTTAGTGTTTAATGCTACTTATTTTTTGTACAATGTGATTGATTATTAGCTGATCAAATTTTTTTACAATTTGTAAAATTTGCTACGATTTGTATATTAAAAGTTGATTTACATTTAAAGTACCTCTATTCCAATTATGTAATTTCTGTCAATGTTTGTGATGTTGTGAAATGATTATCTCAATTCGATTTTCAAAATTATATGTAAATATATTTTAATTTTTCTCAAATTACTATAAAAGGTTACTAATAAATCATATTTTCATAAATTAAAGTGAAAATTTAAAAAAACGTAAAGTAAAAATTATATCAATGTTGGAATAAAAATGATAGATTAATGCTTGAATGAGTATCAGAATTCAATTTTCAAAATTATATATGAATATTATGTTTTAATTTTTTAGAAAATTACTATAAAAAGTTATTAATCATTCAAATTTTCAGAAATGAAATTTCAAGTTAACGAAAAATATAAAATAAAAATTATTTCAATGTTTCAATGCAAATAATTGTTTGATGCTTTTTATTTTGTGAGCCGATTAATCAATTATTAACTGATTCTATTAAAACTTTAATTTTCCGGAGTTACTTTAAAAGGTCAATAATAAATCAAATTTTCCTAAATGAAAGTTAAAATTGAAAACAAAAAATTATTTTAATATTTCAATGAATATTAAAGCTTAAAGCTTCTTATATTGTGAAATAATTAATCAATTATTAGCTGATAATTTTTCTCGCTATATTAAATTAAATGAAGGTAAAAATTCAGCTTGTTTTAGATTAAGTAACATAAATTTTTTTTATTAATTAAAAGTTTTGAGTCGCATCGACTACTGTGGTCATTAGCGACTACATTAATTACATAATATCTTCTATTAGTTATACATGTACATTAGATTCAAGATTGTCTTTGTCCTATTTTGTTTTGTAATGTTTAGAGAAATATAACAGAATGTACATCAAGATAGAAGAAAAAATTTTTACATATAAAAAGCAGAGAAGGAATAATATTATAAGTATGTTGACATTTGGAAAACATTTAGAGGAGGCACTGATAAATTAGCACTCTAGATTAAATTTCGGATTCCAATATCATCTAGGAAGTTGAGCACATTGCTGAAGGTAACTGGATCAGTGAGCATTCGCTTGAGGTCGGTTCCGATTTTATGTTGATTCCGTTTAATTGTATGATTTGAGCATTCCGTCAGTATGTGTTTGATGGTGAGATGTACTTCGCAGGTATCACATTTTTCTGGATCACTTTTTGTAATCAGGTAGGAATGTGTCAAATTTGTGTGGCCAATTCTTAGTCGAGTCAGTGTCACTTGATCCTTTCGGTCCTCTAAGAGGATCTGATTTTTTTTCAAATATGTCCTTTCTAATCAGGTGCAGTTTAGTGGTTATACTGTTCTTCCATTGCTCATCCCATAAGGAGTTGATAGCATTACATATCCATATTTTAAGATCCTTGCAATATACAGGCACAGGAATTTCAGGCTCTGGAAGTAAACAGGCAGATTTCGCTAGTGAGTCAGCGTTTTCATTTCCTTCAATACCCATGTGAGATGGAATCCAAATCAGAATAATTTCTTTTCCTCGATTTTTTAGGTTGTAGAAAGACTCTTGTAATTCTTGTGTGATGTGATCAAAGTTAGTTATATTTGTAGTAGCCTCAATAGCAGACAAGGAATCACTGAGAATGATAAAACGGGAAACATTACTTCTGTCAATAAATTTCATGGCCTGTAAAAGAGCATACGTTTCACATCTAAATATGCTATAGAATTCAGGCAGTTTATACTGGAATTTTTCATTTGGTGTCACCACCGAGCAACCACATCCGAAGTTTGATTTAGATCCATCAGTATATATTTGAGTGTGATTTGGAAAGGAGTTGAGGATCTCAGTTAAGGCATTTTTGTACTTTTTAGAGTCAGTTTTGTTTTTGGGAAGTTTACGAAGATCAGTAATAATGGTTGGTACTGGAAATTCCCAATAGGGAAAATTATGGAATCTTCTGCAAGCTATCTCTGGAAGTTCGAAGTTAATTTCTTGGAGGTATGTGTTCATTCGGACGTATAGAGGCTCTGGAGCTC
Organism: Andricus quercusramuli; assembly: GCA_932178445.1. Classification (NCBI taxonomy): domain Eukaryota; kingdom Metazoa; phylum Arthropoda; class Insecta; order Hymenoptera; family Cynipidae; genus Andricus; species Andricus quercusramuli. Next base: position 12,318 of record CAKNXH010085282.1, on the reverse strand, counting down.
TGGGATGTTTATTGTAGACGTCCTCATAGTTTCCGAGAAAAAGATTATTGTACACAGGATTTGAGGGAGTTGAGGCTATCGAAGTAGCATAGTTCAGACTTAGTTGCATTCTTCTGTACTCCAATGGGGATTCACCTGCTTCGGATAGGATGCTGTTCACCGGACTTGAGAAAAAGGCTCCCATAGCAATTTTCATTCCAGCATTATGAATGGGAGAGATCATGTCTAAAGCGTTTGGATTAGCTGAATTATAGACTATAGAACCATAATCCAGTTTGGATCTAACAACGGCTTTGTAGGTATTGACCAATAATTTTTGATCAGCTCCCCAATTTCTTGTAGCGAGAGTTTTAATAATGTTAAGTCTTCTATTACAGTCTGTTTTTAAGTGTTTGAGGTGGGGGATCCAGGTAAGCTTATTGTTAAAAAAAAGCCCTAGAATTCTTATTGTATCTACCACTTCCAGTTCATGATTTTCCAGATATAACGTGGGAGTCTGATCGTAGGATTTATGTCTAGAGAATAAGATGCAGAGGGTTTTGGTTTTAGAAAATTTGAAACCAGTTTTTCCAGCCCACTCTTGAAGATTATTGAGACACCTCTGGATTAATTCTTGCGTGATAGGGAGATCTTTCCCACTACAGTAGAATGTGAAATCATCAGCGAAGGCATTTTTTTTAATTGGTCGAGGAATACATTTGGTTCTTTATGAAGATTAACATTGATTCGTCGATATCATTATCGAGTAGTATATGAAGGATTCTATTTTTCCAGACCATTTCGTAGCATTTCTCAATGTCTAGTGAAACTGCCAGAAGGTGTTGGCCATTGACAAATGCATCACGTATACTTGTTTCGAGATTTATTAAAGAGTCAAGAGTAGATCGGTGCTGTCTAAAAGCACTTTGGTGGATATCAAAAAATCCTTTGTTTTCCAAAAACCATCTAAGTCGTTTGTTGATCATTTTCTCCATAAGTTTACACATGTTACAAGCTAGGGCGATAGGTCGGTAGCTGCTAGCTTTTAATCGGTCTTTTCCTGGTTTATGGATTGGAGCGATAAGAGATTCTCTCCATCTTTCTGGGAAAAATTTGTAAATCCATATACAGTTGAACACATCAAGGAGGTATTGTAATGCTTTCGCAGAGAGGTTTTTAAGGATAATATTAGGTATTTTGTCAGGTCCTGGACTAGTGTTTTTTGATTGCTTTAGTGCTGACATGAGTTCGTTTAATAGAAGAGACGTGTTTAGGACTAAGTTTTTGTTTTCTTCAAACCTTGGGTCAGTGAAATCATCATTTTCAAGTTTGAAGGCGAGGAAGTTTTCATCATAGTTTGCGTTGCTGGAATTAGAAGCGTAATTGTCGGCCAGTTCTTCAGCAATTTCAGTAGAGTCAGACGAAATCGAACCATCCATTTTTTCCAGGGCTGTGATACTCATAGTGGTTCCACTTCCTTCGATTGCGTTTATCTTTTTCCAAGCCACGGAACTTGGAGTATTATATTTTAATGAGGAAGTGAATGTGATCCACGAATTTCTGCTGCTTAGTTTGTTTGTCTTCCTTGAGATGGCTCGCAACTTTTTCAGTTCAATCTTATTTTCAGTAGTTTTGTGCTTTTTATAGACGTTATAGGCATGCTTTTTTGTCTAATAGCTTCTTTAACTTCAGCATTCCACCAAGGGACTTGTTTTTTGAATGATTCACAAGACGTTTTCGATATAGATAGATCAGCAGCCTCGGTGATAGCGGCCACTAATTCAGTAATAATGTTGTCAATTTCGTCTTTATTTTCAGCCGAAGGAGTTTTTAACTGGTCGATTTTTGTATCAATTGTAGTTTGAAATAGTTCCCAATCAGCTTTTTTGAATTTCCATCTCGGAATATAATTATATAGAGTAGGATTAGGGTTTTGTAGTTCCAATTTAATAGGAAAGTGATCACTATCATAAAGGTCCTCCGAAGCTTCCCAATTTAACCTGTGAGCTATACCTGCACTACAAAAAGATAGATCTATCGAACTAAAGGAGGCATTGGAAATATTGAAATGAGTAGGTTGACCATTGTTCAAAAGAATGATTTCAGGATTATTCAAAAGTTTCTCAATTTTCTTTCCTCTTGTGTCGGTATGATTTGATCCCCAAAGTTGGTTGTGACTATTGAAGTCACCTAATAAGATGTATGGTTCTGGAAGTTGATTAATGAGATTCTTGAGCTCAAGAAGACTGAAATCATATCGATTTGGTATATACACATTACAAACACATAGTTCATTAGGAGTTATAATTGATACAGCTACAGCTTCCATGTTGGTGTTGAGAGATATTTCCTTGTAGTGTAAGCATTTTTTGAGATAAATTGCAACACCTCCACTAGCAAAATTAATATTTAAACGGTTTTTAAAGATAGAGTTGTATCCTCTGACGTTTGCACAAAAGGAATCTTTAAAATTTGTTTCTTGTAAACAAATTATGGAAGAGTTGGAGTTTTTGATAAGTAGCTGAAAATTTTCGCGGCGAGGGTAAAAGCCGTTTAGATTCCATTGAATAATTTCCAGAGCCATTTATTAGGTTTAAGTAGCGAAACTTTTAATTATCGTTGTCTTCAGACATTGATAGAGAATCATTTTCAGAGCAAGAACTGGGGAATCCTTTAAGAGGTTTTTCTAGTAAATTTGTTATTTTGGTACTTCTGTACTTTGCAACTTGGTCCGTTAGTTTGGGATATAATTCTCTCATCATAGAGATGAGAGACTGAATATCATCGGTGTATTCTTTGGCAATAGTGGAAGGATTAGCAGCTCCCGTAGCCTTATCGAAGAAGCTTTTGGTAACATAAATTGATAATTCAATAATTTAATTAATTTTGCAAAAATATTAAGTAAAAATTATTTGAATGTTTTAATGAAAAGTATGGTATAAAGCTTCTTATTTTGTGAAATTATTCATTAATTATCAGCTGATTAATTTCCTTCACGATATTGATTTAAATAAATTGGATATATAATTTCAGCAAGAATTGAAGTAGTCAAAAACTTGTAAGAAATAAATATTTATTGGAAAATTGAGTGAATGAGAAAAATGAACCCAAATGTTAGCGCGAAAATGAAGGTTTATGCGAAAACGCTTTTTGCCGTACACTTTAGGTTGAAACCTTTTTTCAACATACTAAGAGCGAGTTCACGAGGAGGCAGATGATGAAATTGCTCAGCAATTATTGAAAATTTCAAGGCTTCCACGCCTCGGACAGCTGCCTCCACTCGGATAGTGAAGGATTTAAGAGAGAGTAAGTGTATATTCTGCAGAAGACCTTCCGCGAAAATTAAGGGATAATTACTTCATTGTAAATACAAGATTGAATTTCAGATATGTCTATTATGAAAATTTGTTATTGCAATTATTTTTATTATTATGTAAAATTATTTCTCTCTTTTCACACTTAGAAAAACAATGGGGAATTAACTTGAGCGAGTTCGCATTTTCGCAATCGCTTACAAATTATATCGGTTTTCTAAACGTTTCGACACTTTTTCTGCGCCGAAACTTTTCCGAGCGTGTAAAACATTGCTTTTTAGAGAAAGATAAAAAGTTTGCGGTTGATTCTGTTATTAGCGAAAAACTGTGACTAGTTACAGTCAGTAGATAAAGTCAATTTAAGTTACCTAAAAAGTTACTTTTTTCTCTTGCTTCATTTTTTAATTTAAAAATCAAAATAACTGAAATTATGGTACATAAAAACTAAAATTAAACAGAAATAGACATTTGGGTGAAAACGAACAAATTTTCAACTGAAAAAGATAAGTTATCAACAAAAAATGGAGAAATTAAATTTTCAATTAAAAAAAGAATGCTCAGCCAAAATCTTAATTTTCAACAAATCAGTTAAATTTTCAACCAAAATGATGACTCATAAACCGAAAAAATTAATTTTCTCAATAAATTCTTAAACAAAGTGACGAATTTTCAACTTAAAAACGAATTTTTAAACATTCATAAAAAAAAGATTAAATTTCAACCAAGTAGTTGAATTTTGATGCAAAAAAAAAATGAATTTTCTTCCGAAAGAAATTAATTGTCAAGCAAAACTGGCGAATTTTGCAAAAATAATGTGAATTTCCTTATTATCCTTAAAAAGCTATATAAATTTATTTCAAAATCTTCAAAAATATACATTTTATTTCACATTTTTTTGAATCTTTACAAGTTTTAAATTATTTTCAAAATTTTTTTAAACTTCTCAATATCTTTTGAAATGATTCGATTTTTTCCTAAAACTTTTGATAAATCCTGCGGAATAAACAGAATGCCTCAAAATCTTCCAGATTATTATTTTCACAGTTTTGGAAATCTTTTTTTGAAATCTTTTTAAATATTCGCTTGAAATTTATTTTTCAAAATAAAAAATCATTTTTTAAGGAATCTTAATAAATTTTTTTATTATTTTGAAACCTTTCAAAATGCTTGAAAAGATTTTAAATTCATTTATAAACAAAATGGAACATTATTTCATATTCAAATTGAAAATATTTAAATGTATTTATTTTGAACGAAAAAGAGTGTCTTTTCTACAATAAAAGATGATTTTTTAAGAAAAGACTTTAATTTTCCACAAAATAATTACATTTTGAACTAAATAATTTTCGCAATTTTATCCAAAAAATATGAAATTTCTACTAAAACAGATGAATTTTTAAATCAAAAAGACAAATATTAAAAAAATATTTGAATTTTCATCCAAAAAAATATTTAAATTGATTTTTCAACATAAAATATTAATTTTTCTCAAAAGGTCAATATTCTACGTGATAGTTGAATTTTCAACAAAACTTTAGATTTTTGGACCAAAAAGGAAACAGATAAATTTTTTAATAAAAAATATTTTCAAAAAATTAGTCGAATTTTCATCCGAAAAAGATTTCAGTTGATTTTTTAACAGAACAGTTGAATTCTTGACCAAAAAGGATGACTTTTAAATTTTTTCATCAAAATAGTTGGATTTTCATCCAAAACATATTTCAATTGATTTTTCAACACCAAAACATGAATTTTTTTCAGAGGAAATTTTTCTACGAAATAGTAGAATTTTGAAGCAAAAAATTGACTTTTGAACAAAATTGTGGAGTTTTCAAACAAATAATAAAATTTATAACTGCAAGAAAGCAACACAAAATCTTTTTCGTATGAAATAAATAAATTTGAATATGAAATATTGTTTCATTTTTTTTATAAAAGATCGCATTTTCAATAAAAAGGATTTAAATATTTATTTTTGAAGACTTAACCAATAAAATATATAATAATAATAATCTACTTTTTCACACAGTTCTATTTCTGAAACAAAATTTTTTTTATTTTGCAAATTGAATAAGAATTGAATTGATTTTGAAAAAAGTTCTTGAATTCTCATTGAATTGAAAAATTTTATTTCAGAAATGAAACTATGTGGAAATGTAGATTATGAAGATCCTGAAAAGGTGAAGTCAATCTGAATTTGATTATTTTGGATTTAAAACTTTAAAACTATATTTTTTGTTAAAAATTCATATTTTTGGTGGAAATTCTTATTATTTGGCTGAAAATTAATTATTTTGTGAAAAATGCAACAATTTTGATTCAAAGTCATCCTTTTTGGTGGAAAATTCCTGTTTTTTAGGTCCAAAATTCAACTATTTTGGTAGAAAATTCAACTACTTGGTTGCATTTTTTTCCACTTCGACTGAAAAATCCTTCTTGGTAAAAAATTCACCTTATTTGTTGAAAATTCGCCATTTTTTCTTGACAATTCATTTCTTTCGGAAGAAAATTTTTTTTTTTTTGCTTCAAAATTCAACTGCTTGATTGAATTTTTTTTGTTGAGAATGTTGAGAAGTGTTTGAATATTCGTTGTTTAAGTCAAAAGTTCATCACTTTGATTAACAATTTATTAAGAAAATTATTTTTTTTTCGTTTAAAATTCAACTATTTCAGTTGGAGATTCATCGTTTTAGTTGAAAATTCATCATGTTGGTTAAAAATTTAACTGATTTGTTGAAAATTGAGATTTTGGCTAAGCATTTTTTTTTAATTGAAAATTTAATTTGTCCATTTCTTGTTGACAATTTATCTTTTTTAGTTGAAAATTTGTATTTTTGCCTCGATTTAACAATTATGTAAAAAAGTCATCCTTCTTTATTTTAGATTCAACTATTTGCTTGAAAATGCAGTTTTTTGTTGAAAATTCATATTTTCGGCTGAAAACATCTTCTTTTTCTCATAAAAATCAAACAATTTATTTAAAATCTATTTCCTTGTTTGACTAAATTTTTTTTTAAATTCTTAATTTCGCTTTGGAAATTCAGCTTCTAATTTTGAAAGAATAATTAACAATTTTTGTCAAAACTAACTTTTTTTGGTTAGTCCAAATTAATTTCACATTTTCAGGGTCCTCATAAGCTACTTTTCCACATAGTCTTGTTTCTGAAACAAAAATTTTTTTCAACTATTTTGTTTACGCTTAAAACCAAGGAGTTTGTCGATTGAATCCAAATTAAATTAATATTTGATGGTCCTCATAAGCTACTTTTTCACATTGTCTTATCAAAAAAATGATAATTTTTAAACACATATATTGTCAACGCGCAAAACCAAGGCGTTCATCGATCAAATCCAAATTAATTTTACTTTTTCAGGGTCCTCATAAGCTACTTTTCCACATATTGCCGTTTTTAAAATAAGAATTTTCAAAAACATATTTTGTCAGCGCGCAAAACCAAGGCGGTAATCGATAGAATCCAACTTAATTTTACCTCTACAGGGTCCTCATACGTTACTTTTCTATACAGGCCTATTTACAAAGTAAGAATTTTTCAAATATATTTTTTCAACGCGACATAACAAAGCGTTATCGATCGAATCCAAATATTAAGTTTAATTTTTTCATGGTCCTCATACATTACTTTTGAACATCGTTTCATCCCAAAAATAATAATTTTTAAAAACATATTTCGTCAACGCGCAAAACCAAAGCTTTTATTGATCGAATTCAAATTAATGTTACTTACTCATGGTCCTCTTACGCATCTTTCCTACATAGTTTCATTAAAAAAAAAAATTTAAACATACTTGTCATGCTACTTTTCCACAGAGTTTCATTTAAAAATAAAAATGTTTTCAAAGGTATGTCCACGCGAAAACCAAGACGTTTATCGATTGAATCCAAATCAATCTTACTTTTGCAGGGTCTTCATAAGCTATTTCTCCACATCGTTTTATCACCAAAATGATAATTTTTGAAAATATATTTTGTCGACGCGCAAAACCGAATCCAAATTAATTTTACTTTGTCATGGTTCTCATAAGCTACTTTTCCACATCGTTTTATTACCAAAATTATAATGTTTGAAAACGTATTTTGCTAACACAGAAAACCAAAGTTGTCATAGATCAAATCCAAATTTATTTTACTTTCTCAGGGTCCTCATAAGCTACTTTTCCACATATAGTGCGGTTTCTAAAGTAAGAATTTTTGGAAACATATTTTGTGGAGACGCAAAACCAAGGCGTTTATTGAACGAATCAAAATTAATTTCACTTTTTCAGGGTCCTCATAAGCTACTTCTTCACATTGTCCTATCAAAAAAATGATAATTTTTAAACACATATATTGTCAACGCGCAAAACCAAGGCTTCCATCGATCAAATTTGAATTAATTTTACTTTTTCAGGGTCCTCATAAGCTTCTTTTCCACACAGTTTTATCACCAAGATGATAATTTTTAAAAACATATTTTGTTAACGCGCAAAATCAAAGCTCTTATCAATCAAATCCAAATTAATTTTACGTGTTCAGGGTCCTCATAAGCTACTTTTCTACTTGTTCCCGTTTCTAAAATAAGATTTTTTTCAACTATTATGTTTATGCTCGAAATCAAGGCATTGATTGATTGAATCCAGATTGAATTTACTTTTTCAGGGTCCTCATAAGCTACTTTTTCACATGGTCTCGTTTCCAATATAAGAATTTCTAAAAACATATTTTGTTAACACGCAAAACCAAAGCGTTTATCAATCGAATCCAACTCAACTTTACTTCTTCAGGGTCCTCATGAGTTACTTTTCCACATAGTCTTGTTTTCAAAATAAGAAATTTTAACAACATATTCCGTCAACGCGCAAAATCAAAGCTTTTATTTATCGAATCCAAATTAATATTACTTTTTCAGGGTCCTCATGAGCTACTTTTCCATCTAGTCCCATTTCTGAAATAAGAATTTTTTCCAATTATTTTGTTTATGCTCAAAACCAAGGCGTTTATGGATCAAATCCCAATTAATTTTACTTTTTCAGGGTCCTCATACGCTACTTTTCCACTTCTTTTCATCACAAAAATAATAATGTGCAAAAACATATTTTGTTAACACGCAAAACCAAAGCGTTTATCAATCGAATCCAACTTAACTTTACTTTTTCAAGGTCCCCATAAGTTACTTTTCCACATAGTCCCGTTTTTAAAATAAGAATTTTTCAAAACATATTTCGTCAACGCGCAAAACCAAAGCTTTTATTGATCGAATCCAAATTAATTTTACTTACTCATGGTCCTTATAAGCTACTTCTCCACATCGTTTTATCCCCAAAATGATAATTTTTGAAAATATATTTTGTCCACGCGCAAAACCAAGGCGTTTACCGATCGAATCGAAATTAATATTACTCAGTCATGGTCCTCATATACTACTTTTCCATATCGTTTTATCATCAAAATGATAATTTTCCAAAACATATTTGGTCCACGTGCAAAAGTCAAAACCAAGGCGTTTATCGATCGAATCCAAATTAATTTTACTTTGTCATGGTCCTCATAAGCTACTTTTCCACACCGTTTTATTACCAAAATTATAATGTTTAAAAACGTATTTTGCTAACACAGAAAACCAAAGTTGTTATAGATCAAATCCAAATTAATTTTACTTTCTCAGGGTCCTCATAAGCTACTTTTCCACATAGTCCCGTTTCTAGAATAAGATTTTTTTCAACTATTATGTTTATGCTCGAAATCAAGGCATTTATTGATCGAATCCAAATTTATTTCACTTTTTCAGGGTCCTCATAAGCTACTTTTCCACATATAGTGCCGTTTCTGAGATGAGAATTTTAAAAACATATTTTGTTAAGGCGCAAAATCAAAGCTCTTATCAATCAAATCCAAATTAATTTTACGTGTTCAGGGTCCTCATAAGCTACTTTTCCACATCGTTTCATTACAAAAATGATAATTTTTAAAAACATATTTTGCTAACACAGAAAATCAAAGTTTTTATCGATCAAGTCCAAATTAATTTTACTTTTTCAGGGTCCTCATAAGTTACTTTTCCACATAGTCCCGTTTCTAATATCAGAATTTAAAAAAAAAATATTTTGTTAACACGAAAACCCAAAGCGTTTATCGATCGGATACAACTTATTTCACTTATTCAGTGTCCTCATAAGCTACTTTTCTACTTGGTCCCGTTTCTAAAAAAATTTGTTTTCCAACTATTTTGTTTATGCTCGAAATCTAGTCATTTATTGATCAAATCCAAATTGATTTCACTTTTTCAAATCCAAATTTTCGAATCTAAATTATTTTCACTTTTTCAGGGTCCTTATGGGTAATTGTCAAATTGAAGGCAAACTTGAAGTCCCAATAATATAACATTAACTTAGAAGCTCGTGCCAATTTTTTTTTAATTTTAATAAACACATATTATTATCCTACAGAATGGGCAGTTCCTTTTTTACATTTATGTTCCTATTTACTTTAATTTAATATAAGAACACCCGAAACGTCATTACCGTACGGCGTCCCAACCTCACTTTGCACAAGGATAAACTGATTTTCTCCGTTTTTTTAGACAGTAACCTGAAAAACGCTTAACGTATTAAATTTTGTAAACTTCACATGAACATAAATTTAATGTATGCACATTTTTTAAATTCAAATAAATAATATTTTAAAAGCCTTGATGTCTGTCCCTCAATTTTTTCCATTTCAGAAGTCATTACCGTACGTATGTTTTTCTAGTAAAATACTGTAGTTACAGTTGAGTAATAAATACAAAAATATTAGGCGTATTGTTTAATACAAGTTTTTATAAAATTGAGCTTAAAATAATAACTCTCTTTTCTGTGAATCCGATATTAAAACTGAAAAGTGCATCTTGACAACAAAAACGTCATTACCGTACGTGCGTTAAAACCCATTTTCGGAGTGAAAAAAATTTATGAAAACAATTCCGTTACTTGCTTGGTGGTGTTTTGTTTCATAAGTAGGTGACTTTTAATAATTAAAATTTGTTATTTTTTTATAAACAATAAAAAAGGTTAAACTTTAACATATTCACTCGCATCATTACCGTACGGCACAATAGATCAGCGTACGACTGATTATATGCGCGTGCCCATGGATTCATTATTATTTCTTATTTTCATAACTGCCCCTTTTGGATTTAATTCCTCATAATAATATGATTGCCACTGTAGGTGCTGAAATTTGCCTACAATTTGACAATTACCCTTATACGATACTTTTGCGTATAAGAATCTTTCCAGACATATTTTGTCGAGACGCAAAACCAAGGCTTCCATCGATCAAATCTGAATTAATTTTACTTTCTCAGGGTCCTCACACGTTACTTTCCCACATCGTTCAATCAGCAAAAAAATAATTTAAAAAAATAATAAAAATAAATAAAATAATAAATAAAAATATAAAAAATATATAATATATAATATAAAAAAATAATAAATAAATAATAAAAAAATAAAATAATAAAAATAATTTCCGGTTTCCAAAATTTCGTTTCTTTGTCCAAGTGACTGGCTTATTTAGGCGTTCAGAAAAATACTCAACAAATCTTCTAAACGCCTGTCATGTTTTAGGCAATTCGAAAAAATTAACCACAGTGTAATTAAACACACATTAAATGGCTATAATATATTTTATTTTTATTTTCATCTTTATTTAATTAATAATAAACTTTTGCAAAATAATAGGAATAATGATTTTATGTCCTATATTTAAAAAGGATTTGCATTTAGGATCAAGTTCTTACTGGTTTGAAAGGTAAACATTTTTATTTTGCAATTCGGTTATGAGAAAAATTGAATGGCTACATTTACCACTCAACGTGCATAATTTAAACTCTGAACGCGTTTTTTGTGGTATTTAGTAGATATTATAACGTAAAATAGACGTGTTTACGATTTTCCTTGAACAAGATACAATTTAAAATAGTACAATTTAATTAATTCCTGGAAAAAGGTGTGTTCAGATTACTAATAAATCATTTTAAATAAATTCAGCTATTTACTGAAAATTAAGCAATTGTCCTTTAATTTGAAGTAGATAAATTTTCGTCATTTATATTGATGATGATTATTATTTCATTATTTAATTACTTGTAAATTATTTTTCATAATCCTTTGATATAATGGTTACAGACTTCGGAAGCGGTTGAACATTGATATTTTTTGAAGAAAATTGTATTATTAGGTTTGAAATTCAAATAATTTTTTCAAAAATCAACAATTTTGTTCAAAAGTCGTACTTCTTAGTTGACAATTTAACTTTTTTTTTGAAAAATCGTCTTTTTGGCTGGAATATTCAACATTTTGACAGAAATTTTTTTTTTCTTTCGGTTGAGAATTACCCTTTTGTTGAAAATTTAACTGTTTTGTAGAAAATTCGAATTTTGAGGAAAGAATTAGTTTTTTGTATTGAAAATTCGTTTTCCTTGAATGAAAATTAATTAATTTAATTGAAAATTCCATATTATGTTGAAGATTCAACTGATTGGTTGGAAAGTAACTTTTTTGCTGAAAATTCATACTCTCGAGTTGAAAAATGGACTGTTTTTTAGAAAGTTCGTCTTTTTGGCTTGAAAATTCAACAAATTGATTACAATATTATTTATTTCTGGACTAAACAATTTTTTGGTGGAAAATCCAGTTTTTTTGTGAAAATTCCACATTTTTCATTAAAAATGCAAATGTCGGAAAAAAATGCGTCTCGGTTGAAAATTAATTTTTTGTTGTTGAAAAAAACAGTTTTGTAGAAAATTTGTATTTTTGGCTCGAAAATTCAACAATTTGGAAGACAATTAATCTGTATTTTGTTGAAAATTCGTATTTTCAGGTAGAAAATTAATTTTCTGTTTAAAAAATTTGTTTTCTATTCAATGAAAATTAATTAATATAACTGAAAATTTAAATATTACGTTAAACATTCACAAAAATGGTAAGATTTTTTTGTTAAAAAATCAACTTTTTAGTAAAAAAATTTTATTTTCGGCTCAAAAAT
>CAKNXH010085280.1:0-23020 GCA_932178445.1 Andricus quercusramuli | reverse complement strand
AGGTAACGATGGTGTCATTCTTTATAACCCAGTTTATGTATAAACATATGACATAATTATTTTCGATAAGTATCTGGTTCACATTTCAATTAAATTATTTATAATTTTAAAAAATATGTAAATCCTTCTGGCAAAATTATTTTCGTTAAAAATTAGGCCCTGAAAATAAAATAATGGTAAAAGCAGAAGAACGAAGGAAAATTCATTATAAAATGTCTAATAGATGAAAATATTACAAAGGTACTCAATGATACATAGATAGCAAACTTATGCCCATATTTTATGTATGGCATCTTCCTTAGAATACCTGTTTTTGTATAGGTAACGATGGTAAAATTTTTTATAACCCAGTTTATGTATAAACATATGAAATTTCTTTTTTGATAAGTACCTGGTTGGCAGTTTAATTGAATGATTTCCAAATCAAAAAAATATGTACATCCTTCTGTAACAATCATTTTTGTTAAGTATTAGGTCCTGAACATAAAATAATGATAAAAAAACTGAAAAATTTAGGAAAATTCATTATAAATATTCCAATAGATGAAAATATTGCAAAGGTAGACCGTGGTACATAGCAAAATTATGCACACATTTTATGTGTCGCATCTTCCTTAGAATACCTGTTTTGGTATAGGTAACGATGGTGTCATATTTTATAACCCAGTTCATGTATGAACATATGACAAAATTATTTTTGATAAGTACCAGGTTGACATTTTAATTACATTTTTTATAAATTACAAAAATATGTACATCCTTCTGGCAAATTTAGTTTTGTTAAGTATTATTTCCTGAAAATAAAATAATGGTAAAAACAGAACAACTGAGGAAAATTCATTATAAAATTTCTCATAAGTGAAAATATTGCAAAGCTACTCCATGGCACATAGAAAAATTATGAACACATTTTGCGTATGGCATCTTCCTTAGAGTATCTGTTTTTGTATAGGTAACGATGGTGTCATTTTTATAACCCAGTTTATGTATAAACATATGACAAAATTATTTTTGATAAGTAACTGGTTGATATATTTTAATTAAATCATTTATAAGTTTAAAAAATATGTAAATCCTTCTGGCAAACTTAGTTCCGCTAAAAATTAGATCCTGAGAATAAAATAATGATAAAAAACTGAAAAACTTAGGAAAATTCACTATAAAATTTCTAAGGGATGAAAATAATACAAAGGTACTCAATGGTACATAGAAAAATTATGCACATATTTTATGTATGGTATCTTCCTTGGAATACCTGTTTCTGTATAGGTAACGATGGTGTTATTTTTTAAAACTCAGTTTGTGTATAAACATATGAAAAAATCATTTTTGATAAGTATCTGGTTGACATTTTATTTGAATTATTTATAAATTCAAAAAATATGAACATCCTTATGACTAACTTATTTTTAATAAGTGGAAGGATGAGATTCTAAAAAATAACATTTTTACAAACTTATTTCTATTAAGTATTATGCCCTGAAAATAAAATAATGGTAAAAAACAGAAGAACTGAGGATAATTCGTTATAAAATTTTTCATAGGTGAAAATATTGCAAAGGTACTCAGTGGTACATAGCAAAATTATGCACATATTTTATGTATGGCATCTTCCTTAGAATACCTGTTTTTTGTATAGGTAACGATGGTGTCATATTTTATAACCCAGTTTATGTATAAACATATTACAAAATTATTTTTGATAAGTACCTGGTTGACATTTTAATTAAATCATTTATAAGTTTAAAAATATGTAAATCCTTCTGGCAAACTTATTTTCGCTAAAAATTAGGTCCTGAGAATAAAGTAATGATAAAAAACTGAAAAACTTAGGAAAATTTATTATAAAATTTCGAATAGATGAAAATATTACAAAGGTACTCAATGGTACATAGCAAAGTTATGCACATATTTTATGTATGGCATCTCACTTAGAATACCTATTTTGGTATAGGTAACGATGGTGTCATTTTTTATAACCCAGTTTGTTTATAAACATATGACAAAATTATTTTCGATAAGTATCTGCTTGACATTCTAATTAAATCATTTATAAGTTTAAAAAATATGTAAATCCTTCTAGCAAACTTATTTTCGTTAAAAATTAGGTCCTGAATATAAAATAATGATAAAAAACTTATAAATTTAGGAAAATTCATTATAAATTTCTAATATATGAAAATATTGCAAAGGTACTCAGTAGTACATAGCAAAATTATGCACATATTTTATGTATGGAATCTTCCTTAGAATACCTGTTTTTGTATAGGTAACGATGGTGTCATTTTTTATAACCCAGTTTATGTATAAACATATTACAAAATTATTTTTGATAAGTACCTGGTTGACATTTTAAATAAAATTATTTATAAAATTTTTAATATAATATGACATACATTATATGTAATTATAAAAATATACATGTCTGAAATTCCTAATATTCGAAACATTCTTTATACAAAATTTAAATAAAAAGATTTCTTCTGATTTTCTTGTCTTTTTGACGAACTTTACGAATTAAAAGAAGTGGACTATTTTTTTAACATTTCAACATTTAGTTTTTAATTTTTCTATATACATTAAGAACGTTAAATTTGAATTTGAATTTAGTTGAATTTTCTAGTGAAGTGTAAATTTTTTAAGCGAAACAGACAAATTTTCTACAAACCAGTAGAATTTTCAACATTAGAACATACATTTTTAACAAAAGAATTGATATTCAAATAAGCAGTTGAATGTTCAACAAAATCTTTTTTTTTCAGTTAAAAAAAGAAATAATTTGCAACTAAAAGAACAAACTTTCAACTAAAATTATATATCTTTCACCAGAATGTAAAAGTTAATATTTTAACAACAAAATTTTAATTTAACATAAAAAACATCTGAATTTCACCAAAAAAACGAATTTTCAAGAAAATACTTGAATCCTCAACTAAATGAGATTAATTTTCAACCTAGAATTTCGTTTTTTTAAACAAAAAATTTATATTCTGCCAGAAAAGAAAAATTTTCAACAAAATACATAAGTTTTCAACCAATTAGTTAAATTTCCTAAGAATTTATTGAATTATCGAGCTAAAAATACAATTTTTCCACAAAACAGTTGAATTTTCAACAAAAAAGTTAATTTTCAACCGAATTATGGAAGTTTCAAGTCAAAAAGATAAAATTTCCTACAAAAGCTAGGAAAACTTTAAACCAAGTAGTTGATTTTTCAACCAAAAAATATAAATTTCACTCAAAAAAATTCAATTTAAAATGAAAAATAGTTGAATTCAACCGAAAAAGTAGAATTTTCAATAAAGAAGTTGAAACCTCAATCAAAACAAATTAATTTTCAACCAAACATTTAAACTTCAACCAAAAAAGATGACTTTTCAACCTATGAGATAAATTTTTGAATAAGGAAATAGTTGAATTTTGAACCAAACAGATGAATTTTCAACCAAAAATGGAACGAATATTCATTAAATAGTAAAATTTGCAACCGAAGAGATGAATATTCGCCCAAAATAATTAGTTTGAACAAAGTAGTTTAATTTTTGACTGAAAACTTGATTTTTCTTACCAAAAAGTTTAATTTTCTATAAAATAAGAAATTTATAACAAAATACATGAACTTTCAACTAGAAAATATTAATTTTCAATTTGATATATCACTTATTGATATTGAATATCAATTTAAACCAAAAATTGAATTGTTACATTTTATGAGAAGAAAATTAATTCTCAAACAACCAAAGAGGTCAATTTTAAACTAAAAAAGATCAATTTTTCACAAAAAATAGAATAGTTAAATTGTCAGTTAAAAAAAAATGATTTGCAACGAAAAACGCGTAGAACCAAGCCGTTAACGATCGAATTGAAATAAATTTCACTTTTTCAGGGTCCTCATACGCTACTTTTCCACCATACATAACATTTTATTGTTATTTCAATATTCATTTAAGTGATGAAATAAACATTCACAAAATAATAGGAATAATAGTTTATAGATCGAATCCAAATTAATGTTACTTTTTCAACCTTCCTTATACGTTACTTTTCCACATAAATTCATTTACAAAATAAGAATTTTTTGAACGCCTTTTGTGAACGCGCAAAACCAAGGCGTTTATTGATCGAATCCAAATTAATTTCATTTTTTCAGGGTCCTTATATGCTACTTTTCCACATAGTTCCATTTTCAAAATAAGAAATTTTTCAAAGATATTTCGTTAACGCGCAAAACGATCCATGAATCCCTTGGTTTTGACTTTTGCGCGTGGACCAGATATGTTTTTGAAAATTATCAGTTTGGCGATAAAACGATGTGGAAAAGTAGCTTATGAGGACCCTGAAAAAGTGAAATTGATTTGGATTCAATCGATAAACGCCTTGGTTTTGCGCGTGGACAAAATACCTTTGGAAACATTTTTATTTTTAAATGAAACTCTGTTGGAAACTAGCGTAAGAGGACCATGAGTAAGTAATATTAATTTGGATTCGATAAATAAAAGCTTTGATTTTGCGCGTTGACGGAATATGTTGTTAAAAATTCTTATTTTAAAAACGGGACTATGTGGAAAAGTAACTTATGAGGACCCTGAAAAAGTGAAGTTAAGTTGGATTCGATTGATAAACGCTTTGGTTTTGCGTGTTAACAAAATATGTTTTTAGAAATTCTTATATTAGAAACGGGACTATGTGGAAAAGTAGCTTATGAGGACCCTGAGAAAGTAAAATAAATTTGGATTTGATCTATGACAACTTTGGTTTTCTGTATTAGCAAAATACGTTTTCAAACATTATAATTTTGGTAATAAAACGATGTGGAAAAGTAGCTTATGAGGACCATGACAAAGTAAAATTAATTTGGATTCGGTTTTGCGCGTCGACAAAATATATTTTCAAAAATTATCATTTTTGTGATAAAACGATATGTTAGCTTATGAGGACCCTGAAAAAGTAAAGTTAAGTTGGATTCGATTGATAAACGCTTTGGTTTTGCGTGTTAACAAAATATGTTTTCAAACATTATTATTTTTGTGATGAAACGATGTGGAAAAGTAGCGTATGAGGACCCTGGAAAAGTAAAATTAATACGGAATTGATCCATAAACGCCTTGGTTTTGCATGACGACAAAACATGTTTAAAAGTTTTTGTATTTTGAAAATAAAGCTATGTGCAAAAGTAGCTTATGAGGACCCTGAAAGCGTAAAATTAATTTGGATTTGATCGATAACAGCTTTGGTTTTGCGCGTTAACAAAATATGTTTTTTTTTTTCAATTTCATTTTAGAAACCGCACTATATGTGGAAAAGTAGCTTATGAGGACTCTGAAACAGTAGAGTTAAGTTGCCTTCGATCGATAAACACCTTGGTTTTGTGCGTTAGAAAAATATCTTTGAAAAAATTCTCATTTTAGAAATGGAACTATAGAAAAGTAGCGTATAAGGATCATGAAAAAGTAAAATTAATCATTTGGATTCAATCGATTAACGCCTTCGTTTTGCGCGTTGACACAATATATTTTTAAAAATTCTTGTTTAACAAACGGGACTATATGTGTAAAAATAGATTATAAGGACCCTGAAAAAGTAAAGTCAATTTGAATTGGATCGATGAATGCCTTGGTTTTAAGCATAAACAAAATAGTTGGAAAAAATTCTTATTTCTGAAACGGGACAATGTGGAAAAGTAGCTTATAAGGACCCTGAAAAAGTAAAATTGAGTTAGATTCATAGTTCCATTTCTGAAATTATAATCTCTTTAAACTATTTTGTTAACGTGAAAGTCCAAGATGGTCATTGATCGAATTCAAATTAATTTCACTTAATCCGGGTCCTCGGCGATACCACGCTGAAAACACCAGTTCCCGTTAGATCACTGAAGTTAAGCAGTGTTGGGCGCGGTTAGTACTTGGATGGGTGACCGTTCGGGGAATACTGCATGTTGTTGACCCGTCGTGGGTGTGGTGAACCCACATTGGTAGTATTTATCCACCTAGAAACACTACCCGAATCGGGTATTTTTTAACGAGAAAAAGCAAGGCGTTATCGATCGAATCCAAATTAATTTCACTTTTTCAGAGTCCTCATACGCTACCTCTCCACCATACATAAAATTCCATTCTTATTTTGATGTTTATCCAATTGATGAAATAAACTTTCACAAAAGAATAGGAATATCCATCATATAAAAACAGGTAACCGCCATTGGTCCAGATCATGATAGTCGCCATTTTATAGTGAATGATACGCTAACAAACGTCGGAAAGCGGAAAAAGTAACGCTAAACTCGCAGAGCATGCGCAGTAACGTCAACACGTGACTTTAGTGTTTACCACAAGCTACGGAACGCTATGCAAAATTTCCCTATTATCGGTGATCGATAAAATAAGAAATCTACTTTTATATTTCTGTTGATTTTAATTTTATATAGAGATCTCAAAAAATGAGTGAATTACATTTTTAATATATTAACAAAGTCACGATAATAATCCTCCTTCCTATATATATTCCCCTATAGATGAAAATTCGTAACCGCCGTTGTAGTTTTATGGAGGAACTTTTCTTAGTCATCACTTCGTCAGTCATGTGGTGACCTCTACTTATTAAAATTAAAACCAACAGAAGTGGAAAAGCATATATCTCATTTTAAAGATCGCCGATAATTCTTTTGATTCATTCATTTTCACTATTACTTTCAATGTAAGTTGTTATCAAAGACATTATATCTTTGGTACATAAAGTGATTATTTACTTCAAAGCTATGTAATTGAATAGTAGCTATAATTTTTATGATAAAAGATTATTTATGTCCAAAGTACTATACTCTATTCCAATTGTATAATTTTTGTAAATTTTTGTGATGTTGTGAAATAAGTACCTCAATTATGCTTTCCATATTATATGTACATATATTTTACTTTTCTATGGAATTAGTTAAACAAATTATTTTCAATTTAAATTTTCATAAAAGTATAAAGTAACAATTATTCGAATGATTGATCAATATTTACATATATTTTTATTTTCTCTGAAATTAGCTTTGAAGGTCATTAATAAATTAAATGCAATTTCAAACGAAAAAAATATATACAAAGTGAAAATTATTTGAATGTTTCAATCAGAATAATTGCTTAATGCTTTTCATTTATTAACTATTAACTGATTCTGTTTGAAATTACATTTTCTAGAGTTCGTTGAAAGATTATTAAGAAATTAAATTTAATAAAAGAAAAGTCAAATTTTCAAAAAAATATTTTTAAAGTGAAAATTATTTTAAAGTTTCAATGAAAATAATTTTTTCATGTTTTTTATGTTGTGAACTGATTAATTAAGTATTAGCTCATTAATTTTGTTTATAATATCAAATTACATAAAGATTGAAGTTTAAAATTATTTAATTGAGTAACATAAATTGATTATTTACTTTGAGATTATGTAATTGAATATTGCTGGCTAAAAATTGTATAATAGAAATTTATTTGTATTTCAAGTAGACTTATTCCAGTTACATGAATGTCAAATTGTTTCTCAGGTTGAGAAATGAGTACCTGAATTCAATTTTCAAAATTATATGTACATATGATTTCATTTTTCCTGAAATCAGGTTGAAGGAAGGTTACTATCATATTACATTTTCAGAAATGATATTGCAAATTTTTTTCAAATGTAGAATGAAAATTATTCAAATCTTTGAATGAAAATTATAGAGTTATGTTTTTCATGTCATAAATAGATAAATTAATTATTAGCTGATTATTTTTTTCAACAATTTTGAATTACACGATGAATGAATTTTAATTGCTTCATATTGTGAACTGATTAATTATTTATTAACTGATTCTATTAAAACTAAAATTGTCTGGAATTAATTTTCAGTTAAGTAACATAAATTGATTATTTACTTTAAGGTTATATAATTGAATATGGGCTATTATTTTTACATTAAAAGTTGATGTTTTCTTTAAAATACCTCTATTGCAATTATATAATCTTTTTAAACGTCTGTGATGTTGTGAAATGAATATATCTGAATTCATTTTTGAAAATGATATGTACATATATTTTAATTTTTTTAAATTAGTTTAATAGGTTATTAATAATTGAATGAAAAATATAGAAATGCAATTTTAAATATAAAGGAGAATATAATGTAAAAATTATTTGACTGTTTTAATGGAAATAATTGTGCAATGATTTTTATGTTATGAACTGATGAAATGATTATTAACTGATTCTATTAGAACTTATATTTTCTAAAAGTAGTCTGAAAGGTCATGAATCAATTAAATTTTTAGAAATGAAAGTTAGAATTGAAAAAATGTAAAGTAAAAATTATTTGAATGTTTTAATGAAAGCTAGTGTTTAATGCTACTTATTTTTTGTGCAATGTGATTGATTATTAGCTGATCAAATTTTTTTACAATTTGTAAAATTTGCTACGATTTGTATATTAAAAGTTGATTTACATTTAAAGTACCTCTATTCCAATTATGTAATTTCTGTCAATGTTTGTGATGTTGTGAAATGATTATCTCAATTCGATTTTCAAAATTATATGTAAATATATTTTAATTTTTCTCAAATTACTATAAAAGGTTACTAATAAATCATATTTTCATAAATTAAAGTGAAAATTTAAAAAAACGTAAAGTAAAAATTATATCAATGTTGGAATAAAAATGATAGATTAATGCTTGAATGAGTATCAGAATTCAATTTTCAAAATTATATATGAATATTATGTTTTAATTTTTTAGAAAATTACTATAAAAAGTTATTAATCATTCAAATTTTCAGAAATGAAATTTCAAGTTAACGAAAAATATAAAATAAAAATTATTTCAATGTTTCAATGCAAATAATTGTTTGATGCTTTTTATTTTGTGAGCCGATTAATCAATTATTAACTGATTCTATTAAAACTTTAATTTTCCGGAGTTACTTTAAAAGGTCAATAATAAATCAAATTTTCCTAAATGAAAGTTAAAATTGAAAACAAAAAATTATTTTAATATTTCAATGAATATTAAAGCTTAAAGCTTCTTATATTGTGAAATAATTAATCAATTATTAGCTGATAATTTTTCTCGCTATATTAAATTAAATGAAGGTAAAAATTCAGCTTGTTTTAGATTAAGTAACATAAATTTTTTTTATTAATTAAAAGTTTTGAGTCGCATCGACTACTGTGGTCATTAGCGACTACATTAATTACATAATATCTTCTATTAGTTATACATGTACATTAGATTCAAGATTGTCTTTGTCCTATTTTGTTTTGTAATGTTTAGAGAAATATAACAGAATGTACATCAAGATAGAAGAAAAAATTTTTACATATAAAAAGCAGAGAAGGAATAATATTATAAGTATGTTGACATTTGGAAAACATTTAGAGGAGGCACTGATAAATTAGCACTCTAGATTAAATTTCGGATTCCAATATCATCTAGGAAGTTGAGCACATTGCTGAAGGTAACTGGATCAGTGAGCATTCGCTTGAGGTCGGTTCCGATTTTATGTTGATTCCGTTTAATTGTATGATTTGAGCATTCCGTCAGTATGTGTTTGATGGTGAGATGTACTTCGCAGGTATCACATTTTTCTGGATCACTTTTTGTAATCAGGTAGGAATGTGTCAAATTTGTGTGGCCAATTCTTAGTCGAGTCAGTGTCACTTGATCCTTTCGGTCCTCTAAGAGGATCTGATTTTTTTCAAATATGTCCTTTCTAATCAGGTGCAGTTTAGTGGTTATACTGTTCTTCCATTGCTCATTCCATAAGGAGTTGATAGCATTACATATCCATATTTTAAGATCCTTGCAATATACAGGCACAGGAATTTCAGGCTCTGGAAGTAAACAGGCAGATTTCGCTAGTGAGTCAGCGTTTTCATTTCCTTCAATACCCATGTGAGATGGAATCCAAATCAGAATAATTTCTTTTCCTCGATTTTTTAGGTTGTAGAAAGACTCTTGTAATTCTTGTGTGATGTGATCAAAGTTAGTTATATTTGTAGTAGCCTCAATAGCAGACAAGGAATCACTGAGAATGATAAAACGGGAAACATTACTTCTGTCAATAAATTTCATGGCCTGTAAAAGAGCATACGTTTCACATCTAAATATGCTATAGAATTCAGGCAGTTTATACTGGAATTTTTCATCTGGTGTCACCACCGAGCAACCACATCCGAAGTTTGATTTAGATCCATCAGTATATATTTGAGTGTGATTTGGAAAGGAGTTGAGGATCTCAGTTAAGGCATTTTTGTACTTTTTAGAGTCAGTTTTGTTTTTAGGAAGTTTACGAAGATCAGTAATAATGGTTGGTACTGGAAATTCCCAATAGGGAAAATTATGGAATCTTCTGCAAGCTATCTCTGGAAGTTCGAAGTTAATTTCTTGGAGGTATGTGTTCATTCGGACGTATAGAGGCTCTGGAGCTCTGGGATGTTTATTGTAGACGTCCTCATAGTTTCCGAGAAAAAGATTATTGTACACAGGATTTGAGGGAGTTGAGGCTATCGAAGTAGCATAGTTCAGACTTAGTTGCATTCTTCTGTACTCCAATGGGGATTCACCTGCTTCGGATAGGATGCTGTTCACCGGACTTGAGAAAAAGGCTCCCATAGCAATTTTCATTCCAGCATTATGAATGGGAGAGATCATGTCTAAAGCGTTTGGATTAGCTGAATTATAGACTATAGAACCATAATCCAGTTTGGATCTAACAACGGCTTTGTAGGTATTGACCAATAATTTTTGATCAGCTCCCCAATTTCTTGTAGCGAGAGTTTTAATAATGTTAAGTCTTCTATTACAGTCTGTTTTTAAGTGTTTGAGGTGGGGGATCCAGGTAAGCTTATTGTTAAAAAAAAGCCCTAGAATTCTTATTGTATCTACCACTTCCAGTTCATGATTTTCCAGATATAACGTGGGAGTCTGATCGTAGGATTTATGTCTAGAGAATAAGATGCAGAGGGTTTTGGTTTTAGAAAATTTGAAACCAGTTTTTCCAGCCCACTCTTGAAGATTATTGAGACACCTCTGGATTAATTCTTGCGTGATAGGGAGATCTTTCCCACTACAGTAGAATGTGAGATCATCAGCGAAGGCATTTTTTTTAATTGGTCGAGGAATACATTTGGTTCTTTATGAAGATTAACATTGATTCGTCGATATCATTATCGAGTAGTATATGAAGGATTCTATTTTTCCAGACCATTTCGTAGCATTTCTCAATGTCTAGTGAAACTGCCAGAAGGTGTTGGCCATTGACAAATGCATCACGTATACTTGTTTCGAGATTTATTAAAGAGTCAAGAGTAGATCGGTGCTGTCTAAAAGCACTTTGGTGGATATCAAAAAATCCTTTGTTTTCCAAAAACCATCTAAGTCGTTTGTTGATCATTTTCTCCATAAGTTTACACATGTTACAAGCTAGGGCGATAGGTCGGTAGCTGCTAGCTTTTAATCGGTCTTTTCCTGGTTTATGGATTGGAGCGATAAGAGATTCTCTCCATCTTTCTGGGAAAAATTTGTAAATCCATATACAGTTGAACACATCAAGGAGGTATTGTAATGCTTTCGGAGAGAGGTTTTTAAGGATAATATTAGGTATTTTGTCAGGTCCTGGACTAGTGTTTTTTGATTGCTTTAGTGCTGACATGAGTTCGTTTAATAGAAGAGACGTGTTTAGGACTAAGTTTTTGTTTTCTTCAAACCTTGGGTCAGTGAAATCATCATTTTCAAGTTTGAAGGCGAGGAAGTTTTCATCATAGTTTGCGTTGCTGGAATTAGATGCGTAATTGTCGGCCAGTTCGTCAGCAATTTCAGTAGAGTCAGACGAAATCGAACCATCCATTTTTTCCAGGGCTGTGATACTCATAGTGGTTCCACTTCCTTCGATTGCGTTTATCTTTTTCCAAGCCACGGAACTTGGAGTATTATATTTTAATGAGGAAGTGAATGTGATCCACGAATTTCTGCTGCTTAGTTTGTTTGTCTTCCTTGAGATGGCTCGCAACTTTTTCAGTTCAATCTTATTTTCAGTAGTTTTGTGCTTTTTATAGACGTTATAGGCATGCTTTTTTGTCTAATAGCTTCTTTAACTTCAGCATTCCACCAAGGGACTTGTTTTTTGAATGATTCACAAGACGTTTTCGATATAGATAGATCAGCAGCCTCGGTGATAGCGGCCACTAATTCAGTAATAATGTTGTCAATTTCGTCTTTATTTTCAGCCGAAGGAGTTTTTAACTGGTCGATTTTTGTATCAATTGTAGTTTGAAATAGTTCCCAATCAGCTTTTTTGAATTTCCATCTCGGAATATAATTATATAGAGTAGGATTAGGGTTTTGTAGTTCCAATTTAATAGGAAAGTGATCACTATCATAAAGGTCCTCCGAAGCTTCCCAATTTAACCTGTGAGCTATACCTGCACTACAAAAAGATAGATCTATCGAACTAAAGGAGGCATTGGAAATATTGAAATGAGTAGGTTGACCATTGTTCAAAAGAATGATTTCAGGATTATTCAAAAGTTTCTCAATTTTCTTTCCTCTTGTGTCGGTATGATTTGATCCCCAAAGTTGGTTGTGACTATTGAAGTCACCTAATAAGATGTATGGTTCTGGAAGTTGATTAATGAGATTCTTGAGCTCAAGAAGACTGAAATCATATCGATTTGGTATATACACATTACAAACACATAGTTCATTAGGAGTTATAATTGATACAGCTACAGCTTCCATGTTGGTGTTGAGAGATATTTCCTTGTAGTGTAAGCATTTTTTGAGATAAATTGCAACACCTCCACTAGCAAAATTAATATTTAAACGGTTTTTAAAGATAGAGTTGTATCCTCTGACGTTTGCACAAAAGGAATCTTTAAAATTTGTTTCTTGTAAACAAATTATGGAAGAGTTGGAGTTTTTGATAAGTAGCTGAAAATTTTCGCGGCGAGGGTAAAAGCCGTTTAGATTCCATTGAATAATTTCCAGAGCCATTTATTAGGTTTAAGTAGCGAAACTTTTAATTATCGTTGTCTTCAGACATTGATAGAGAATCATTTTCAGAGCAAGAACTGGGGAATCCTTTAAGAGATTTTTCTAGTAAATTTGTTATTTTGGTACTTCTGTACTTTGCAACTTGGTCCGTTAGTTTGGGATATAATTCTCTCATCATAGAGATGAGAGACTGAATATCATCGGTGTATTCTTTGGCAATAGTGGAAGGATTAGCAGCTCCCGTAGCCTTATCGAAGAAGCTTTTGGTAACATAAATTGATAATTCAATAATTTAATTAATTTTGCAAAAATATTAAGTAAAAATTATTTGAATGTTTTAATGAAAAGTATGGTATAAAGCTTCTTATTTTGTGAAATTATTCATTAATTATCAGCTGATTAATTTCCTTCACGTAAGAAATAAATATTTATTGGAAAATTGAGTGAATGAGAAAAATGAACCCAAATGTTAGCGCGCGCACATAATAGTCTAGTATTTAAAAAGGCTTTTCAGAAAAAGCCTTTTTTTATACCACCCTAATACTAATACATAAAAAAGAAAATGAAGGTTTATGCGAAAACGCTTTTTGCCGTACACCTTAGGTTGAAACCTTTTTTCAACATACTAAGAGCGAGTTCACGAGGAGGCAGATGATGAAATTGCTGAGCAATTATTGAAAATTTCAAGGCTTCCACGCCTCGGACAGCTGCCTCCACTCGGATAGTGAAGGATTTAAGAGAGAGTAAGTGTATATTCTGCAGAAGACCTTCCGCGAAAATTAAGGGATAATTACTTCATTGTAAATACAAGATTGAATTTCAGATATGTCTATTATGAAAATTTGTTATTGCAATTATTTTTATTATTATGTAAAATTATTTCTCTCTTTTCACACTTAGAAAAACAATGGGGAATTAACTTGAGCGAGTTCGCATTTTCGCAATCGCTTACAAATTATATCGGTTTTCTAAACGTTTCGACACTTTTTCTGCGCCGAAACTTTTCCGAGCGTGTAAAACATTGCTTTTTAGAGAAAGATAAAAAGTTTGCGGTTGATTCTGTTATTAGCGAAAAACTGTGACTAGTTACAGTCAGTAGATAAAGTCAATTTAAGTTACCTAAAAAGTTACTTTTTTCTCTTGCTTCATTTTTTAATTTAAAAATCAAAATAACTGAAATTATGGTACATAAAAACTAAAATTAAACAGAAATAGACATTTGGGTGAAAACGAACAAATTTTCAACTGAAAAAGATAAGTTATCAACAAAAAATGGAGAAATTAAATTTTCAATTAAAAAAAGAATGCTCAGCCAAAATCTTAATTTTCAACAAATCAGTTAAATTTTCAACCAAAATGATGACTCATAAACCGAAAAAATTAATTTTCTCAATAAATTCTTAAACAAAGTGACGAATTTTCAACTTAAAAACGAATTTTTAAACATTCATAAAAAAAAGATTAAATTTCAACCAAGTAGTTGAATTTTGATGAAAAAAAAAATGAATTTTCTTCCGAAAGAAATTAATTGTCAAGCAAAACTGGCGAATTTTGCAAAAATAATGTGAATTTCCTTATTATCCTTAAAAAGCTATATAAATTTATTTCAAAATCTTCAAAAATATACATTTTATTTCACATTTTTTTGAATCTTTACAAGTTTTAAATTATTTTCAAAATTTTTTTAAACTTCTCAATATCTTTTGAAATGATTCGATTTTTTCCTAAAACTTTTGATAAATCCTGCGAAATAAAAAAAAATTGCCTCAAAATCTTCCAGATTATTATTTTCACAGTTTTGGAAATCTTTTTTTGAAATCTTTTTAAATATTCGCTTGAAATTTATTTTTCAAAATAAAAAATCATTTTTTAAGGAATCTTAATAAATTTTTTTATTATTTTGAAACCTTTCAAAATGCTTGAAAAGATTTTAAATTCATTTATAAACAAAATGGAACATTATTTCATATTCAAATTGAAAATATTCAAATGTATTTATTTTGAACGAAAAAGAGTGTCTTTTCTACAATAAAAGATGATTTTTTAAGAAAAGACTTTAATTTTCCACAAAATAATTACATTTTGAACTAAATAATTTTCGCAATTTTATCCAAAAAATATGAAATTTCTACTAAAACAGATGAATTTTTAAATCAAAAAGACAAATATTAAAAAAATATTTGAATTTTCATCCAAAAAAATATTTAAATTGATTTTTCAACATAAAATATTAATTTTTCTCAAAAGGTCAATATTCTACGTGATAGTTGAATTTTCAACAAAACTTTAGATTTTTGGACCAAAAAGGAAACAGATAAATTTTTTAATAAAAAATATTTTCAAAAAATTAGTCGAATTTTCATTCGAAAAAGATTTCAGTTGATTTTTAACAGAACAGTTGAATTCTTGACCAAAAAGGATGACTTTTAAATTTTTTCATCAAAATAGTTGGATTTTCATCCAAAACATATTTCAATTGATTTTTCAACACCAAAACATGAATTTTTTTCAGAGGAAATTTTTCTACGAAATAGTAGAATTTTGAAGCAAAAAATTGACTTTTGAACAAAATTGTGGAGTTTTCAAACAAATAATAAAATTTATAACTGCAAGAAAGCAACACAAAATCTTTTTCGTATGAAATAAATAAATTTGAATATGAAATATTGTTTCATTTTTTTTATAAAAGATCGCATTTTCAATAAAAAGGATTTAAATATTTATTTTTGAAGACTTAACCAATAAAATATATAATAATAATAATCTACTTTTTCACACAGTTCTATTTCTGAAACAAAATTTTTTTTATTTTGCAAATTGAATAAGAATTGAATTGATTTTGAAAAAAGTTCTTGAATTCTCATTGAATTGAAAAATTTTATTTCAGAAATGAAACTATGTGGAAATGTAGATTATGAAGATCCTGAAAAGGTGAAGTCAATCTGAATTTGATTATTTTGGATTTAAAACTTTAAAACTATATTTTTTGTTAAAAATTCATATTTTTGGTGGAAATTCTTATTATTTGGCTGAAAATTAATTATTTTGTGAAAAATGCAACAATTTTGATTCAAAGTCATCCTTTTTGGTGGAAAATTCCTGTTTTTTAGGTCCAAAATTCAACTATTTTGGTAGAAAATTCAACTACTTGGTTGCATTTTTTTCCACTTCGACTGAAAAATCCTTCTTGGTAAAAAATTCACCTTATTTGTTGAAAATTCGCCATTTTTTCTTGACAATTCATTTCTTTCGGAAGAAAATTTTTTTTTTTTGCTTCAAAATTCAACTGCTTGATTGAATTTTTTTTGTTGAGAATGTTGAGAAGTGTTTGAATATTCGTTGTTTAAGTCAAAAGTTCATCACTTTGATTAACAATTTATTAAGAAAATTATTTTTTTTTCGTTTAAAATTCAACTATTTCAGTTGGAGATTCATCGTTTTAGTTGAAAATTCATCATGTTGGTTAAAAATTTAACTGATTTGTTGAAAATTGAGATTTTGGCTAAGCATTTTTTTTTAATTGAAAATTTAATTTGTCCATTTCTTGTTGACAATTTATCTTTTTTAGTTGAAAATTTGTATTTTTGCCTCGATTTAACAATTATGTAAAAAAGTCATCCTTCTTTATTTTAGATTCAACTATTTGCTTGAAAATGCAGTTTTTTGTTGAAAATTCATATTTTCGGCTGAAAACATCTTCTTTTTCTCATAAAAATCAAACAATTTATTTAAAATCTATTTCCTTGTTTGACTAAATTTTTTTTTAAATTCTTAATTTCGCTTTGGAAATTCAGCTTCTAATTTTGAAAGAATAATTAACAATTTTTGTCAAAATTAACTTTTTTTGGTTAGTCCAAATTAATTTCACATATTCAGGGTCCTCATAAGCTACTTTTCCACATAGTCTTGTTTCTGAAACAAAAATTTTTTTCAACTATTTTGTTTACGCTTAAAACCAAGGAGTTTGTCGATTGAATCCAAATTAAATTAATATTTGATGGTCCTCATAAGCTACTTTTTCACATTGTCTTATCAAAAAAATGATAATTTTTAAACACATATATTGTCAACGCGCAAAACCAAGGCGTTCATCGATCAAATCCAAATTAATTTTACTTTTTCAGGGTCCTCATAAGCTACTTTTCCACATATTGCCGTTTTTAAAATAAGAATTTTCAAAAACATATTTTGTCAGCGCGCAAAACCAAGGCGGTAATCGATAGAATCCAACTTAATTTTACCTCTACAGGGTCCTCATACGTTACTTTTCTATACAGTCCTATTTACAAAGTAAGAACTTTTCAAATATATTTTTTCAACGCGACATAACAAAGCGTTATCGATCGAATCCAAATATTAAGTTTAATTTTTTCATGGTCCTCATACATTACTTTTGAACATCGTTTCATCCCAAAAATAATAATTTTTAAAAACATATTGCGTCAACGCGCAAAACCAAAGCTTTTATTGATCGAATTCAAATTAATGTTACTTACTCATGGTCCTCTTACGCATCTTTCCTACATAGTTTCATTAAAAAAAAAATTTAAACATACTTGTCATGCTACTTTTCCACAGAGTTTCATTTAAAAATAAAAATGTTTTCAAAGGTATGTCCACGCGAAAACCAAGACGTTTATCGATTGAATCCAAATCAATCTTACTTTTGCAGGGTCTTCATAAGCTATTTCTCCACATCGTTTTATCACCAAAATGATAATTTTTGAAAATATATTTTGTCGACGCGCAAAACCGAATCCAAATTAATTTTACTTTGTCATGGTTCTCATAAGCTACTTTTCCACATCGTTTTATTACCAAAATTATAATGTTTGAAAACGTATTTTGCTAACACAGAAAACCAAAGTTGTCATAGATCAAATCCAAATTTATTTTACTTTCTCAGGGTCCTCATAAGCTACTTTTCCACATATAGTGCGGTTTCTAAAGTAAGAATTTTTGGAAACATATTTTGTGGAGACGCAAAACCAAGGCGTTTATTGAACGAATCAAAATTAATTTCACTTTTTCAGGGTCCTCATAAGCTACTTCTTCACATTGTCCTATCAAAAAAATGATAATTTTTAAACACATATATTGTCAACGCGCAAAACCAAGGCTTCCATCGATCAAATTTGAATTAATTTTACTTTTTCAGGGTCCTCATAAGCTTCTTTTCCACACAGTTTTATCACCAAGATGATAATTTTTAAAAACATATTTTGTTAACGCGCAAAATCAAAGCTCTTATCAATCAAATCCAAATTAATTTTACGTGTTCAGGGTCCTCATAAGCTACTTTTCTACTTGTTCCCGTTTCTAAAATAAGATTTTTTTCAACTATTATGTTTATGCTCGAAATCAAGGCATTGATTGATTGAATCCAGATTGAATTTACTTTTTCAGGGTCCTCATAAGCTACTTTTTCACATGGTCTCGTTTCCAATATAAGAATTTCTAAAAACATATTTTGTTAACACGCAAAACCAAAGCGTTTATCAATCGAATCCAACTCAACTTTACTTCTTCAGGGTCCTCATGAGTTACT
Organism: Andricus quercusramuli; assembly: GCA_932178445.1. Taxonomy (NCBI): domain Eukaryota; kingdom Metazoa; phylum Arthropoda; class Insecta; order Hymenoptera; family Cynipidae; genus Andricus; species Andricus quercusramuli. The sequence continues at coordinate 4,468 of CAKNXH010085280.1, read as the reverse complement.
TTTCCACATAGTCTTGTTTTCAAAATAAGAAATTTTAACAACATATTCCGTCAACGCGCAAAATCAAAGCTTTTATTTATCGAATCCAAATTAATATTACTTTTTCAGGGTCCTCATGAGCTACTTTTCCATCTAGTCCCATTTCTGAAATAAGAATTTTTTCCAATTATTTTGTTTATGCTCAAAACCAAGGCGTTTATGGATCAAATCCCAATTAATTTTACTTTTTCAGGGTCCTCATACGCTACTTTTCCACTTCTTTTCATCACAAAAATAATAATGTGCAAAAACATATTTTGTTAACACGCAAAACCAAAGCGTTTATCAATCGAATCCAACTTAACTTTACTTTTTCAAGGTCCCCATAAGTTACTTTTCCACATAGTCCCGTTTTTAAAATAAGAATTTTTCAAAACATATTTCGTCAACGCGCAAAACCAAAGCTTTTATTGATCGAATCCAAATTAATTTTACTTACTCATGGTCCTTATAAGCTACTTCTCCACATCGTTTTATCCCCAAAATGATAATTTTTGAAAATATATTTTGTCCACGCGCAAAACCAAGGCGTTTACCGATCGAATCGAAATTAATATTACTCAGTCATGGTCCTCATATACTACTTTTCCATATCGTTTTATCATCAAAATGATAATTTTCCAAAACATATTTGGTCCACGTGCAAAAGTCAAAACCAAGGCGTTTATCGATCGAATCCAAATTAATTTTACTTTCTCAGGGTCCTCATAAGCTACTTTTCCACATAGTCCCGTTTCTAGAATAAGATTTTTTTCAACTATTATGTTTATGCTCGAAATCAAGGCATTTATTGATCGAATCCAAATTAATTTCACTTTTTCAGGGTCCTCATAAGCTACTTTTTCACATATAGTGCCGTTTCTGAAAGGAGAATTTTTAAAAACATATTTTGTTTATGCTCGAAATCAACGCGTTTATTGATCAAATCCAAGTAAATTTTACTTTTTCTGGGTCCTCATAAGGTACTTTTCCACATAGTCCCGTTTCTTTTTTTCAACTATTATGTTTATGAGCGAAATCAAGGCATTTATTGATCGAATCCAAATTTATTTCACTTTTTCAGGGTCCTCATAAGCTACTTTTCCACATATAGTGCCGTTTCTGAGATGAGAATTTTAAAAACATATTTTGTTAAGGCGCAAAATCAAAGCTCTTATCAATCAAATCCAAATTAATTTTACGTGTTCAGGGTCCTCATAAGCTACTTTTCCACATCGTTTCATTACAAAAATGATAATTTTTAAAAACATATTTTGCTAACACAGAAAATCAAAGTTTTTATCGATCAAGTCCAAATTAATTTTACTTTTTCAGGGTCCTCATAAGTTACTTTTCCACATAGTCCCGTTTCTAATATCAGAATTTAAAAAAAAAATATTTTGTTAACACGAAAACCCAAAGCGTTTATCGATCGGATACAACTTATTTCACTTATTCAGTGTCCTCATAAGCTACTTTTCTACTTGGTCCCGTTTCTAAAAAAATTTGTTTTCCAACTATTTTGTTTATGCTCGAAATCTAGTCATTTATTGATCAAATCCAAATTGATTTCACTTTTTCAAATCCAAATTTTCGAATCTAAATTATTTTCACTTTTTCAGGGTCCTTATGGGTAATTGTCAAATTGAAGGCAAACTTGAAGTCCCAATAATATAACATTAACTTAGAAGCTCGTGCCAATTTTTTTTTAATTTTAATAAACACATATTATTATCCTACAGAATGGGCAGTTCCTTTTTTACATTTATGTTCCTATTTACTTTAATTTAATATAAGAACACCCGAAACGTCATTACCGTACGGCGTCCCAACCTCACTTTGCACAAGGATAAACTGATTTTCTCCGTTTTTTTAGACAGTAACCTGAAAAACGCTTAACGTATTAAATTTTGTAAACTTCACATGAACATAAATTTAATGTATGCACATTTTTTAAATTCAAATAAATAATATTTTAAAAGCCTTGATGTCTGTCCCTCAATTTTTTCCATTTCAGAAGTCATTACCGTACGTATGTTTTTCTAGTAAAATACTGTAGTTACAGTTGAGTAATAAATACAAAAATATTAGGCGTATTGTTTAATACAAGTTTTTATAAAATTGAGCTTAAAATAATAACTCTCTTTTCTGTGAATCCGATATTAAAACTGAAAAGTGCATCTTGACAACAAAAACGTCATTACCGTACGTGCGTTAAAACCCATTTTCGGAGTGAAAAAAATTTATGAAAACAATTCCGTTACTTGCTTGGTGGTGTTTTGTTTCATAAGTAGGTGACTTTTAATAATTAAAATTTGTTATTTTTTTATAAACAATAAAAAAGGTTAAACTTTAACATATTCACTCGCATCATTACCGTACGGCACAATAGATCAGCGTACGACTGATTATATGCGCGTGCCCATGGATTCATTATTATTTCTTATTTTCATAACTGCCCCTTTTGGATTTAATTCCTCATAATAATATGATTGCCACTGTAGGTGCTGAAATTTGCCTACAATTTGACAATTACCCTTATACGATACTTTTGCGTATAAGAATCTTTCCAGACATATTTTGTCGAGACGCAAAACCAAGGCTTCCATCGATCAAATCTGAATTAATTTTACTTTCTCAGGGTCCTCACACGTTACTTTCCCACATCGTTCAATCAGCAAAAAAATAATTTAAAAAAATAATAAAAATAAATAAAATAATAAATAAAAATATAAAAAATATATAATATATAATATAAAAAAATAATAAATAAATAATAAAAAAATAAAATAATAAAAATAATTTCCGGTTTCCAAAATTTCGTTTCTTTGTCCAAGTGACTGGCTTATTTAGGCGTTCAGAAAAATACTCAACAAATCTTCTAAACGCCTGTCATGTTTTAGGCAATTCGAAAAAATTAACCACAGTGTAATTAAACACACATTAAATGGCTATAATATATTTTATTTTTATTTTCATCTTTATTTAATTAATAATAAACTTTTGCAAAATAATAGGAATAATGATTTTATGTCCTATATTTAAAAAGGATTTGCATTTAGGATCAAGTTCTTACTGGTTTGAAAGGTAAACATTTTTATTTTGCAATTCGGTTATGAGAAAAATTGAATGGCTACATTTACCACTCAACGTGCATAATTTAAACTCTGAACGCGTTTTTTGTGGTATTTAGTAGATATTATAACGTAAAATAGACGTGTTTACGATTTTCCTTGAACAAGATACAATTTAAAATAGTACAATTTAATTAATTCCTGGAAAAAGGTGTGTTCAGATTACTAATAAATCATTTTAAATAAATTCAGCTATTTACTGAAAATTAAGCAATTGTCCTTTAATTTGAAGTAGATAAATTTTCGTCATTTATATTGATGATGATTATTATTTCATTATTTAATTACTTGTAAATTATTTTTCATAATCCTTTGATATAATGGTTACAGACTTCGGAAGCGGTTGAACATTGATATTTTTTGAAGAAAATTGTATTATTAGGTTTGAAATTCAAATAATTTTTTCAAAAATCAACAATTTTGTTCAAAAGTCGTACTTCTTAGTTGACAATTTAACTTTTTTTTTGAAAAATCGTCTTTTTGGCTGGAATATTCAACATTTTGACAGAAATTTTTTTTTTCTTTCGGTTGAGAATTACCCTTTTGTTGAAAATTTAACTGTTTTGTAGAAAATTCGAATTTTGAGGAAAGAATTAGTTTTTTGTATTGAAAATTCGTTTTCCTTGAATGAAAATTAATTAATTTAATTGAAAATTCCATATTATGTTGAAGATTCAACTGATTGGTTGGAAAGTAACTTTTTTGCTGAAAATTCATACTCTCGAGTTGAAAAATGGACTGTTTTTTAGAAAGTTCGTCTTTTTGGCTTGAAAATTCAACAAATTGATTACAATATTATTTATTTCTGGACTAAACAATTTTTTGGTGGAAAATCCAGTTTTTTTGTGAAAATTCCACATTTTTCATTAAAAATGCAAATGTCGGAAAAAAATGCGTCTCGGTTGAAAATTAATTTTTTGTTGTTGAAAAAAACAGTTTTGTAGAAAATTTGTATTTTTGGCTCGAAAATTCAACAATTTGGAAGACAATTAATCTGTATTTTGTTGAAAATTCGTATTTTCAGGTAGAAAATTAATTTTCTGTTTAAAAAATTTGTTTTTTATTCAATGAAAATTAATTAATATAACTGAAAATTTAAATATTATGTTGAACATTTTAAAAAAATGGTCGAAAATTAACTATTTTGTAAATGATTCATATTCTCGGGTTGAAAAATCGACTTTTTTGTAAAAAATTTGCGTTTTTGGCTTAAAAATTAAACGATTTGATTCAAATTTTCTTTCATTTTGGCAAAAAGATTTTTTTGTCAAAAAATCAACTTTTTAGTAAAAAAATTTTATTTTCGGCTCAAAAAT
>CAKNXH010085273.1:0-10434 GCA_932178445.1 Andricus quercusramuli | reverse complement strand
TAAACAAGAAAGTTTGTTTGGATATACTTAGATTGAAACAAAAAAGTTTGAATGCACTTTTTGATCTAAACAAGAAAATTGTTTGGAATCACTTTGATTTGAACAGATAAGTTTGTTTAAATGCACTTAGATTTGAACAAAAAGTTTGAATACACCTATTGATTGGAACAAAAAAATTTGTTCCGATGCACTCGATCTAAACAAAAACAGGTGAACACGCTTTTGGGTTTTGAACAAAAACATGTGTTTGAATACACTATGAGTCAAACAAAAAATTTTGTTTGAATATACGTAGATTCATACAAAAAATTTTGTTTGAGAACACTTTGATTTATCCAAAAAAGTTTGTTTGGATATACTTAGATTCAAATAAAAAAGTTTGAATGCACTTTTTGATTGAAACAAAAAAGTTTGCTTGAATACACTCGATCTAAACAAAAAAAAGTTGAACACACTTTTTGATTTTGAACAAAAAAGTGTTTTTGAATACGCTATAATTTAAACAACAAATTTTGTTTGAATACACTTCATCTAAATAAAAAAAAAATGCATACACTTTTTGATTTAAACAACAAAGTTTTTTTTTAAATACACTTTTTGATCTAAACAAAAAAGTTTGTTTGAAAACTCTTTGATTTAAACAAAAAAGGTTGTTTAAATGCACTTAGATTTGAACAAAACGTTTGAATACACTTATTGATTGAAAGAAAAAAGTTTGTTTGAATATACTCGATCTAAACAAAAATAGTTGAACACACTTTTGGGTGTGGAACAATAAAGTGTGTTTGAATACATTATGATTCAAACTAAAAATTTTGTTTGACTAAACGTAGATTCAAACAAAAAATTTCGTTTGAGAACACTTTGATTTAAGCAAAAAAGTTTGTTTAAATACGCTCAGATTTAAACAAAAGTGTTTGTTTGGATACACTTTTTGATTTGAACAACAAAGTTTGCTTGAATACACTTCTTGAAACAAACAAAAATGTTTGTTTGAATGCACTTTGATTTAAACAAAAAAATTTGTTTACATATACTTAGATTCAAACAAAAAAGCTTAAATACACTTTTTGATCTAAACAAAAAAGTTTGTTTGAAAACTCTTTGATTTAAACAAAAAAGGTTGTTTAAATGCACTTAGATTTGAACAAAAAGTTTGAATACACTTCTTGATTGAAACAAAAAAGTTTGTTTGCATACACTCGATCTAAACAAAAACAGTTGAACACACTTTTTGATTTGAGCAAAAAAGTTTGTTTGAATACACTATGATTCAAACAAAAAATTTTGTTTGAATATACATAGATTCAAACAAAAAAATGTTGTTTGAAAACACTTTAATTTAAGCAAAAAAGTTTGTCTAAATACGCTCAGATTTGAAACCTAAGTTTGAATACTCTTTTTGATTGAAACAAAAAAGTTTGTTTGAATACACTCGATCTAAACAAAAAAATTTGAATACACTGTTTGATTTAAACAAAAATGTTTTTTTAAATACACTTTGATTTGAACAAAAGAGTTTGTTTGAATGCACTTTGATTTGAACAAAAAAGCTTGAATACACTCTCTGATTTAAACAAAAAAGTTTGTTAATTCAAGAATAAATAAAAAAAATTATCAATTTTTAAGATTATATCATTTGAAGTAATTTGAAGATAAAAACATTAATTTATACATTTAAATTTATTTTGAATTTTTCTATTTATTTAAATGTTCTCTTGAAAATTCGTTAAAAAAAATCCTTCCTAAATTTTCCAAGAATCTAATAATAATTGTATTATCTTGGTACTCGAATCCTTCCTACAATTTTTTGAAAAACCTGCAAAAGTAAAAAAAATTACCGTAAAATCATCCAAATTCTTTTTTGAAACTTTGGAAATCTTATTAAATATTCTTTTTAAATAATTAAAAAAAAATGTTTTGAAATTTTTTCTCGTTTCAAATTATTTTGAAATCTTTTCAAAACTTCACTATAAATATATTTTTAATTTAGTCGATTATTTTCCAAATAAATAATTGTCCAATTGTCATTTATTACTCAAAATTTTGTAAAATCTTTATAAATATTCTCTCAAAATTAATTCTTCGAAATAAAAAAACATTTAAAATTTTCCCAGCAAACTTAAAAAATTTGTTTTATTTCCCGAAAATCTTTAAAGATCCTTAAAAAGCTTCAAAATTTTATTTTGAAACCTTCAAAAAATCTATTTTATTTTTTATTTTTTGAAATCTTTCCCAGTTTTAAATTAAGTTTGGATATTTTCAAAACTTTTAAATATCTCTTAAACTAACCAACATTTTTTTCCAAATCAATAATTGTCCAATTTTAATTTATGACTCATATTTTTTTCAACCTTTTAAAATATTCTCTTAAAATTAATTTTTCAAAATGGAAAATCATTCAAAATTTTGCCAGCAAACTTAAGAAATTTTTTTGTTCTCCTAAAACCTTGAAGAAACCTTTGAAAGTTTCAAAATTTTATTTCAAAATCTTCCAAAATCTCAATCTATTTTTTTTATTTTTCAAAATCTTTTTCAGTTTTAAATTAAATGTAGATCTTTGCAAAACTGGTAAATATTTCTTAAACTCACTCAAATTTTTTTCAAATTAATAATGGAACAATTGTTATTTATGCATCAAAATTCAATAATTTCACTCACATATTAAAAATTTGTCAAATAGAAAAATTAAAATTTAATTTTTTACCAGAAAAGATCAAGTTTTAATTTAAAATATTAAATTTTAACCAAAACTGGAATAGCCACATTTTTAGCAAAGAAAACTAATTTTAAATAATTTTTTTTTTAGCAAAATAGTTACATTTTTGAACCAAAGAGATGAATTTTCAACTAAAATCACGAATCTGAAAAAAACATGAATTTTCAAGACAAGTGTTCAAAATTTAACCAAAAGGTGGAATTTTTAACCGAAAAGTTTATTTTTTACGAAGAAGATTTATTTCCTGCAAAAAAGGTGAATTTGAACAAAATACATGAATTTTTAACGAAAAATTTACAACTTGAATTTTGAATTAAAAAATATTAATTTTTAAACTAGAAAAAAATAAATTGTCAACCAAAAATAGAGTAGTTAAATTTTCAGTTAAAAAGATCAATTTTCAACCAAAAAAGAATCGAATTTTTAAGAAAATAGTGAAATTCTTATGTTTACAAATTACCATTTGCCCTATTTTTTTTTTAAATTTATATTTCTTTTAATATTTCCCCGAATTATCATTAAGCTTGATTCTTAATTTTCCAAATTTCCATTTATCATCAATAATTAACATTTCCTCTAATTTTCATTTTCCCGAATTTCTATTTAGCATAATTTTTATTTTGCCGATTTTCAAGTTTCCCTGATTTTTATTTTTCCGAATTTCCATTTATCATATTTTCTATTTTAGCGAATTGCGATTTTGGAATAATTTTCATTCTTTCGAATCGTCAAATCAGTCAAATCAGCCAATCAGAAATTTAAATAAAAAATTCTGATTATTTTGAATTTCCTTCCAGTATGATAAATGTTGATTCAGAAAAATGAAAATCGGGCAAAAGGAAATTCGGGAAAATAAAAACAAGTTTAAACTGAAATTCGGAAAAATAAAAATGAGCGAAAATTGTCAATATGTCAAATGAATTTCAGTAAATATCTATTCCAAAAAGTAGAATTTGGCGATTATTCACGCGCCACAGCGAAACTGACTGATCCGAAAATACTTTCCCCACCTCGCAACTTTTTTTCTCCTAGAATTTTTAAAAAATAAACATAGATTGCTCATTCTTTTTGAAATGTAATCCCAGCGATGGCAGAAATACGATACAGTCTTAAATACGTGTACAAGCAAAGTCAGAAAAATAATAAATTTATTCATGTCTTTATTCGTATCCTCGTATCATTTGAAAAGTATGCAGAAAAAACTCGGGTCCCGGGAGGCGGGACTGAAAAAGGAAATCTTTTCAGGGTTAAAGAGTCGACCGGTCGGACTTGATAAAGGTCGATTGCGCCTTATTGTTTTAATAAGTCCTTGAATATCAGCGGCGAGTATCACCCACACTGAGAAAAAGGAGCATTAAAAAGAATTAAAAAGCATTAAAAAACATTAAAGGAATCGGCTACCCGTGCTTGGCTGAGGCTCGAGAGAGGTGTACAAACTGCAGACTGCAGAGTTATATAGGTATCGGATCGGCGAGCGCAAGCGATCGCGAATACGATTAGGAAGGCAAAGATCCAAATAATTCTGAGAATCGTGCCGATCGCATAACGCGTTCTTGTTTGATAGGAGTGGGCGGCGGAGGGGCACCAGCAGGTTCAGACTCGCGCGATACGATTCGTTCCTTTCCAGAATCAGGCGACTTACGACTAATATAATGTTTATACGCTCAGCCAATTATTTTCATTTACAATTAGTGTCCGCTTATACGTCTCATGAAATGCGACACTTCTTGCATCAAACTGTTTTCATTATACAAGAAAGCCTATGAAATTCCGTGTCGAATGACCTCTAATAGAGATTTTTTTCATCGTCTTAAGCGGATACAGACAACCGTCGGAAATTGTCTACAGGGATAGCGGGAGCGGAGATAAAAACCACAGCTGACTTTGAAATGTGATGGCTCGTTGAAAGAACAAGTAAGACATTTTTTTAAAAAATCCTTTCAACGTCCGTGAAATTTCCTGTCGAATGAACCCTGGAAGAGATATTTTCGATCTTTTTAAGCGGATATAGACTACCGTCGAAAAATACCTACAAGGATAGCGGGAGTCATGCTAAAAATCACAGCTGACTTTGAAGCGTGATTACTCATTATAAAAAGAAGCAAGAAACTTTTCTAAGAAACGGTTAGAAAGCCAATGAAAATCCGCTTCAAATGACCCCTAATAGAGGTATTTTTGATATTTTTAAGCAGATATAGACTACCGTCAGAAATTATCTACAGGGATAGCGAGAGCGGCACTGAAAATCAAAGCTGACCTTGAAACATTATTACTTGTTGAAAAAAGAAGAAAGAAACATTTCTAAAAAATAGTTAGAAAGCCTAAAAGCCTTAAAAAGCCTGTGAAATTTCCCGTCGAATGACATCTAATAGAGATTTTTTTCCGTAGCGGATATAGACAACCGTTGGAAATCATCTAGAGGGATAGCGGGATCAGCACTCGAAATCACAGCTGAGTTTGAAGTGTGATTACTTATTGTGAAAAAAAGCAAGATACTTTTCTAAACAACGGTTAGAAGGCCAATGAAAACCCGCTAAAAATAACCCCTAATAGAGACATTCCTTATTTTCTTGAGTGGATATAGACAACCATCGGAAATCATTTACAGGGATCGCGGGAGCCGCAATAAAAAACACAGCTGACTTTAAGACGTGATGACTCATTACGAAAAGAAGCAAGAAAATTTTTTAAAAAACTGTTGGAAAGCCTATGAAAATCCGCTTTTAATGACCCCTGAAAGAGATATTTTCCATCTTTTTAAGCGAATATAGACAACCGTCGGAAATTGTCTACAGGGATAGCGGGAGCGGTGCTCAAAATCACAGCTAACTTTGAAATGTGGTTACTCGTTGAAAAACGAAGCAAGAAACTTTTTAAAAAAATTCTTCAAAAGCCTCGAAATTTCCCGTCGAATGACCCCTGGAAGAGATATTTGCGATCTTTTTAAGCGGATATAAACAACCGTCAGAAATTATCTACAGGGAGAGCGAGAGCGGTCCTAAACATCACAGCTGACTTTGAAATGTGATGGCTTGTTGAAAAAAAAGGAAGAAACTTTTCTGAAAAAGGATTAGAAAGCCTATGAAAATCCGCTTTGAATGATGCATAATAGAGATATTTTTTATTCTTCGAAGTGGATATAGAATATCGTCGGAAATAATCTACAGGGATAGCGGGAGCGGCACTGAAAATCCTATCTGACTTTGAAACGTGATTACTCGTTAAAACAGAAGCAAGAAATTTTTATAAAAATTGGTAAGAAAGCCTATGGAAATCCGCTTTAAATAACCCTCAATAGAGATACTTTTGATCGTTTTGAGCGGATATAGACTGCCGTCGAAAAATACCTACAGGGATAGCGGGAGTGATGCTAAAAATCACAGCTGACTTTGAAACGTGATTACTCATTATAAAAAGAAGCGAGAAACTTTTCCACAAAAAACGGTTAAAAAGCCTGTGAAAATCCGCTTCAAATGACATGGGCTACCGTCGGAAATTATCTACAGAGATAGCGAGAGCGGCACTGAAAATCAAAGCTCACCTTGAAACATGATTACTTGTTGAAAAAAGAAGCAAGAAACATTCCTAAACAATAGTTAGAAAGCCTAAAAGCCTTAAAAGGTCTGTGAAATTTTCCGTCGAAATTATCTACAGGGATAGCGGGAGTGATGCTAAAAATCACAGCTGACTTTGAAACATGATTATTTATTATAAAAAGAAGCAAGAAACTTTTCTAAAAAACGGTTAGAAAGCCTAAAAGTTCAAAAAAGTCTGCAAGATTTCCCGTCAAATGACCTCGAAAAGAGATATTTTCAGTCTTTTTAAGCGAATACAGACTATTATCGGAAATTATCTACAGGGATAGCGGGAGCGGGACTCAAAATCACAGCGGACTTTAAAACGCGATTACTCATTATAAACAGAAGCAAGAAACTTGTCTAAGAAACGGTTAGAAAGCGTATAAAAATCCGCTTTAAATGACTCCTAATAGAAATATTTTTGATATTTTTGAGCGGACATAGACTACCGTTGGAAACTATCTACAGGGATAGCGAGAGCGGCACTGAAAATCAAAGCTGACCTTGAAACATGATTACTTGTTAAAAAAAGAAGCAAGAAACGTTTCTAAAAAATAGTTAGAAAGCATAAAAGCCGTAAAAAGTCTGTGAAATTTTCCGTCGATATTAGCTACAGGGATAGCGGGAGCAGTGCTAAAAATCACAGCTGACTTTGAAACGTGATTACTCTTTGAAAAAAGATTTTTGAAACTGAAAATTTTTAAACTTCATTTACGGTTAAAAAAAAAACTTTTTAGTGTCATCTTTTTTCTTCATCTATTTTTTCATCGTTTATGGTATGAAAATGATCTTTCTGGGTTGAAAATGAACTTTTTTGTTGAAGATGTAATTTTCGGGTTAAAAATTCAACTGTCTTCTAAAAAATTCTTCTTTTTGACTTTAAAATTCATCAATTAGGTAGAAAATTAAACAATGTGGTTGAAAATTCGTCTTTATTGTTTTAATTAAACACGTTGAGAATTTCTTTCGTTTCAAAATCAATTTTTTAAACTGAAAATTTTGAAAATTTTATTTTTGGTTAAAAAAATATTTTTTAGCTGAAAATGCAATTGTTTGGTTCAAATTGCATTTTTTTAATTGAAACATTATCTACTCGGTTGAGAATTTAACTATTTTATTAAAAATTCGTCTTTTGGTAGAAAATTCATCATTTATGGCAGAAAAATCATCTTTCTGGGTCGGAAATGAACTTTTTTTATGGAGATTTTATTTTTCAAGTTGCAAATTCAACTGTCTTCTGAAAAATTCGTCTCTTTGGCTTGAAAATTCAAAAATTTAGTAGAAAACTAGAATATTTGATTCAATTCAACAGATTGAGAATTCTTTTTGTTTCAAAATTATTTTTTTAACTGAAAATTTCTAAAATGCCACTTTTTATTTGAAAAATTGTTTTCTTTAAATTCAAATATTCAGTTTAAAATTGAACTATTTGTTTAAAAATTCGTATTTTTGTAGAAAATTCATCCTTTTTGGTGGAAAATTCAACTGTTCGGTTAAAAATTAATTTGTTTTGGTTGAGGATTCAACTATTTCGTTGAAAATTCGTATTTTTTGTTGAAAAATCAATTATTTTGTTTAAAGTTCACCAAAAAATTGTTGCAACTGATTCATCATTCGTTCAAAATTCGAAAAATTCGTTCGGTTTTAAATATAATTTTTTAAACTGAAAATTTGGAAAATTCAATTTTTGGTTAAAATTGTCTTCCTTACTTTTTGATTCAACAATTTGGCAGAAAATTAAACTAATCGATTTAATTCAACAGGTTTAAAATTTGTATTTTTTAAAATTATTTTTTCAACTGAAAATTTCGCCATTGCCATTTTTTGTTGAAAAAAAAAACAATTTTTTTTCGTTCAAAATTCAAATGTTTTGGTTTAAAATTCAACCTTTGGCAGAAAAGTCATCATTCTTGAATGAAAAATACGTCTGTTTGGCCTAAAAATTCAACAATTTGGTAGAAAATTAAACTGTTTGATAAAAAAATCGTCTTTTCATTTAATTCAACAAATTGAAAAATTTTTTCATTGCAAATAACTTTCCTAAACTGAAAATTTTGAAAATACCATTTTTGTTTTTAAAAAAACAGTTTTTGGTTCAAGATTCAACTATTTGGTTTGAAATTCAGCTGTCTTCTAAAAAATTCTCGTCTGGTTTAAAAATTCAAAAATTTGGTAAAAATTTAAACTATTTGTTTAAAAATGCTTCTTTTTTCATCTGATTCAACAGGTTGAAAATTAATTTCTTAAACTGAAAATTTTTAAAATCTTTTTTTTTTAAGTATCCTTTTCGGTTGAAAATTAAACTGTTGGATTGAAAATTAATCTGGTCTGATGGAGGATTCAACTTTTTTTTTGGAAAATCAACTATTTGGTTTAAAGTTTTACAAAAAAGAAAAATGGCCACAATAAAACCATCATTTTAGTTGAAAAAAATCTGTTTTGTAGAAAAATGGTCTATTTGGCTTGGAATTTTAACTATCTGTTTAAAAATTCGTCCTTTTTGGTTTAATTAGACAGGTTGAAAATTCGTTTTGTTTCAAAATTAATTTTTCAAACTGAAAATTTTGAAAAATTAATTTTTGGTTCAAAAATATCTATTTAAGTTAAAAATGCAACTGTTCGGTTTGAAATCCATATTTCTTAATTAAAACGTCATCGATATGGTTCAGGATTTAACTATTTTATAAAAAATTCGCCTTTCGGCAAAAAATGCATTATTTATGGTAAAAATCGAAATCAGCATTCGAAGATAAAAGAAAAGTCCACGTGTTGAAATAAGGTCAAAAAACTTTGATTAGAAAAACTTGTTATCCAGCTTCGAGGAATTCGATGTGGAAGTTGACAATCGCAAAGTGACGAGCTGATAGCTAAATCGGGTTAAAAATTCGTCGCAGTAAAAATGAGTTGAGGAAGTTGCGGTTAATAACAAGTCAAAAGAGAGAGAAAAAAAACAAAAAAAAAAAAAAAACAAGAATTATAACGTATATTATAATAATTATCTTGTTTCTTTTTAACTTATTTTTGCTCCGACGTGTTTTTGACCCGCTTTTGCTATCAGCCCCTCAAGTGGCGATAAAAAATGCAATTTTCAGTTTAAATAAGAAATAAAAACTTACTACCGAGATATTGAGTTTCTGAATGCGGGTAAAAATGTTTGATTAAAAATTTCTCTAAAGATTGCCATTTCTGACTCGAGAGTCCAAGAATTCTGAGTTCAGAATTTCACAGGTTTTGAAAAATGTTTTTTTGTAGTGATTAAAAATCGAATTTTTAATTTTTCAAAAAAAAATAACTTGATAAATGGATGAATAAATATAAAAAGAATTAGGCGGGACATTTCCGGTACTTTTTTTTAAAAAAAGTCCTGGGGGAAGAGGAAATATTTAAAACTCTTTGGTTTTTTATTAATATTTCAGCAGGACCTTTTTGGAACTTAAATCCCATCAGCTCTTGGAAAATTTTCGAAAATAAATAAAATAGAAATTTTCGAGAACTTTCGACCCGGAAATTATTTATAACTTGTAAGATCAAAAATCGGGACTTTTCTGAAAATTTGTTTCTAAAAATTAGGGTTTTAAATTCTTTTTTAAGTCGGACTTTTCCGGTAATTTTGACTACTTTTTTTGAACATAAATCTAATCAGTACTCTTCAAAATTTCTAAAAAAAAATATAAATTTTCCGGTACTTGGACCCAAAATTATCTAAGATTTTCAGAATTTTTTGAAGAATTATTTGGGTCTGTTCCAATCATTGTGTCCCAAAGATGGCCAACTAAAAAAAATTATTTCGGACTTTTTCGGTACTTTTGTCCCAAAAATTATTTGGGGTTCAAACATTTTTTAAAGATTTGAGTGAAATTTTTCTGGTTTAAAAATAATTGACTAGGACATTTCTGGTACTTTTGTTCTGAAAAATTTCTGCACAAAAAAAATTTTGTTGGTCTTTTCCGGTCTCTTGTGCCATAAGAAAGTCCTGCTAAAAAAAATTAAGTGGGACTTTTCCGGTACGTTTGTCCAAAAATAATTTAGGACTTTTAAAAATAAAAAAAAGTGGGTCTGTTCCGATGATGTATGCATCATATTGTATGATACTGTATCATATTCTATCATAGTATATGATACTGTATCATATTCTAT
>CAKNXH010085271.1:0-14699 GCA_932178445.1 Andricus quercusramuli | reverse complement strand
GCACTTTGATTTAAACAAAAAAGTTTGTTTACATATACTTAAATTCAAACAAAAAAGCTTAAATACACTTTTTGATATAAACAAAAAAGTTTGTTTGAATACATTCGAACTAAACAAAAACACTTGAACACACTATTTGATTTAAGGAAAAAAGTGTGTTTGAATACATTATGATTCAAACAAAAAAGTTTGCTTGAAAACACTTTGATTTAAGCAAAAAAGTTTGTTTGGATACACTTAGATTCAAACAAAAAAGTTTGAATACACTTTTTGATTGAAACAAAAAAGTTTGTTTGAATACACTCGATCTAAATAAAAACAGTTGAACACACTTTTTGATTTTGAACAAAAAAGTCTGTTTGAATACACTATGATTAAAACAAAAAGTTTTGTTTTAATACACGTAGATTCAAACAAAAAAAATTTGCTTGAAACACTTTGATTTAGGCAAAAAAGTTTGTTTAAATACGCTCAGATTTGAAACAAAAAGTTTAAATACAATTTTTGTTTGAAACAAAAAAGTTTGTTTGAATACACTTGATCTAAACAAAAAAAGTTGAAAACAGTTTTTGATTTAAACAAAAAAGTTTTTTTAAAACGCACTTTGAATGAAACAAAAGTGTTTGTTTGGATACACTTTTTGATTTGAACAACAAAGTTTGTTTGAATATACTTCTTGAAACAAACAAAAATGTTTGTTTGGATGCACTTTGATTTAAACAAAAAAGACACTTTGATTCTTTGAGAACTCTTTGATTTAAACAAGAAAGGTTGTTCAAATGCACTTAGATTTGAACAAAAAGTTTGAATACACTCATTGATTGAAACAAAAAAGTTTGTTTGCATATACGTAGATTCAAACAAAAAAGTTTGTTCGAAAACACTTCGATTTAAAAACAAAAATTTGTTTAAATAGGCTCAGATTTGAAACAAAAAGTTTGAATACGCTGTTTGATTGAAACAAAAAAGTTTATTTAAATACACTTGATCTAAATAAAAAAAGGCGAAAACACTTTTTGATTGAGGCAACAAAGTTTTTTTTTAAATAGACTTTGATTTAAACAAAAGTGTTTGTTTGGATACACTTTTTGATTTGAACAACAAAGTTTGTTTGAATACACTTCCTGAAACAAAAAAAAATGTTTGTTTGAATGCACTTTGATTTAAACAAAAAAGTTTGTTTACATTTACTTAGATTCAAACAAAAAATCTTAAATACACTTTTTGATCTAAACAAAAAAGTTTGTTTGAAAACTATTTGATTTAAACAAAAAAGTTTGTTTAAATACGCTCAGATTTGAACAAAAAGTTTGAATAAACTTATTGATTGAAATAAAAAAGTTTGTTTGAATACACTCGATCTAAACAAAAAAAGTTGAATACACTCTTTGATTGAAACAAAAATGTTTTTTTAAATACACTTTAATTTAAACAAAAGAGTTTGTTTGAATGCACTTTGAGTTGAAGAAAAAAGTTTGAATACACTTTTTGATTTAAACAAAAAAGTTTTTTTAAATACACTTTGATTTAAACAAAAAAGTTTGTTTGAATATACTTAGATTCAAACAAAAAAGCTTAAATACACTTTTTGATCTAAACAAAAAAGCTCGTTTGAATGCTCTTTGATTTAAACAAGAAAGGTTTTTTAAATGCACTTAGATTTTTACAAAAAAGTTTGTTTGCATACACTCGGTCTAAACAAAAACAGTTGAACACACTTTTTGACTTAAGCAAAAAAGTTTGTTTGAATACACTATGATTCTAACAAAAAATTTTGCTTGAATATACGTGGATTCAAACAAAAAAGTTTGTTTGAAAAACCCTTCAATTTAAGCAAAAAAGTTTGTTTAAACACGCTCAGATTCGAAACAGAAAGTTTGAATGCACTTTTTGATTGAAACAAGAAAGTTTGTCTGAATACACTGTTTGATTGAAACAAAAAAGTTTTTTTATAATACACTTTGATTTAAACAAAAGTGTTTGTTTCAATACACTTTTTGATTTGAACCACAAGCTTTGTTTGAATACACTTCTTGAAACAAACAAAAATGTTTGTTTGAAAGCACTTTGATTTAAACAAAAAAGTTTGTATGAATATACTTAGATTCAAACAAAAAAGCTTAAATGCACTTTTTGATCTAAAAAAAAATGTTTGTTTGAATACATTCGATCTAAACAAAAAAGGTTGTTTAAATGCACTTAGATTTGAACAAAAAGTTTGAATACACTTATGGATTGAATCAAAAAAGTTTTTTTGCATACACTCGATCTCAATAAAAAAAGTTGAACACATTTTTTGATTTAAGCAAAAAAGTTTGTTTGAATACACTATGATTCTAACAAAAAATTTTGTTTGAATATGCCTCCAGAAAAGTTTGTTTGAAAACACTTTGATTTAAGCAAAAAATTTTATTTAAATGCGCTCAGATTTGAAACAAAAAGTTTGTATACACTTTTTGATCAAAACAAAAAAGTTTGTTTGAATGGACTTGATCCAAATAAAAAAAGTTGAAAACACTTTTTGATTTAAGCAAAAAAGTTTTTTTTTAAATACACTTTGATTTAAACAAAAGTGTTTGTTTGGATACACTTTTTGATTTGAACAACAAAGTTTGTTTGAATACACTTCTTGAAACAAACAAAAATGTTTGTTTTGAAAGCACTTTGATTTAAACAAAAAAGTTTGTTTACATATACTTAAATTCAAACAAAAAAGCCTAAATACTCTTTTTGATCTCAACAAAAAAGTTTGTTTGAATACATTCGATCTAAACAAAAACACTTGAACACACTATAAAAAGTGTATTTGGATACATTATGATTCAAACAAAAAATTTTGTTTGAATATACGTAGATTCAAACAAAAAAGTTTGCTTGAAAACACTTTGATTTAAGCAAAAAAGTTTGTTTGGATATACTTAGATTCAAACAAAAAAGTTTGAATACACTTTTTACTTGAAACAAAAAAGTTTGTTTGAATACACTTGATCTAAACAAAAACGGTTGAACACACTTTTTGATTTAAGCAAAAAGTTTGTTTGTATATACTATGATTATAACAACAAATTTTGTTTGAATATACGTAGATTGAAACAAAAAAGTTTGTTTGAAAACACTTCGATTTAAGCAAAAAAGTTTGTTTAAATACGCTCAGATTTGAAACCAAAGTTTGAATACACTCTTTGATCTAAACAAGAAAGTTTGTTTGGATATACTTAGATTGAAACAAAAAAGTTTGAATGCACTTTTTGATCTAAACAAGAAAGTTTGTTTGGAATCACTTTGATTTGAACAGATAAGTTTGTTTAAATGCACTTAGATTTGAACAAAAAGTTTGAATACACCTATTGATTGGAACAAAAAAATTTGTTCGGATGCACTCGATCTAAACAAAAACAGTTGAACACGCTTTTGGGTTTTGAACAAAAACATGTGTTTGAATACACTATGAGTCAAACAAAAAATTTTGTTTGAATATATGTAGATTCATACAAAAAATTTTGTTTGAGAAAACTTTGATTTAACCAAAAAAGTTTGTTTGGATATACTTAGATTCAAATAAAAAAGTTTGAATGCACTTTTTGATTGAAACAAAAAAGTTTGCTTGAATACACTCGATCTAAACAAAAAAAAGTTGAACACACTTTTTGATTTTGAACAAAAAAGTGTTTTTGAATACGCTATAATTTAAACAACAAATTTTGTTTGAATACACTTCATCTAAATAAAAAAAAAATGCATACACTTTTTGATTTAAACAACAAAGTTTTTTTTTAAATACACTTTTTGATCTAAACAAAAAAGTTTGTTTGAAAACTCTTTGATTTAAACAAAAAAGGTTGTTTAAATGCACTTAGATTTGAACAAAACGTTTGAATACACTTATTGATTGAAAGAAAAAAGTTTGTTTGAATATACTCGATCTAAACAAAAATAGTTGAACACACTTTTGGGTGTGGAACAATAAAGTGTGTTTGAATACATTATGATTCAAACTAAAAATTTTGTTTGACTAAACGTAGATTCAAACAAAAAATTTCGTTTGAGAACACTTTGATTTAAGCAAAAAAGTTTGTTTAAATACGCTCAGATTTAAACAAAAGTGTTTGTTTGGATACACTTTTTGATTTGAACAACAAAGTTTGCTTGAATACACTTCTTGAAACAAACAAAAATGTTTGTTTGAATGCACTTTGATTTAAACAAAAAAATTTGTTTACATATACTTAGATTCAAACAAAAAAGCTTAAATACACTTTTTGATCTAAACAAAAAAGTTTGTTTGAAAACTCTTTGATTTAAACAAAAAAGGTTGTTTAAATGCACTTAGATTTGAACAAAAAGTTTGAATACACTTCTTGATTGAAACAAAAAAGTTTGTTTGCATACACTCGATCTAAACAAAAACAGTTGAACACACTTTTTGATTTGAGCAAAAAAGTTTGTTTGAATACACTATGATTCAAACAAAAAATTTTGTTTGAATATACATAGATTCAAACAAAAAAATGTTGTTTGAAAACACTTTAATTTAAGCAAAAAAGTTTGTCTAAATACGCTCAGATTTGAAACCTAAGTTTGAATACTCTTTTTGATTGAAACAAAAAAGTTTGTTTGAATACACTCGATCTAAACAAAAAAATTTGAATACACTGTTTGATTTAAACAAAAATGTTTTTTTAAATACACTTTGATTTGAACAAAAGAGTTTGTTTGAATGCACTTTGATTTGAACAAAAAAGCTTGAATACACTCTCTGATTTAAACAAAAAAGTTTGTTAATTCAAGAATAAATAAAAAAAATTATCAATTTTTAAGATTATATCATTTGAAGTAATTTGAAGATAAAAACATTAATTTATACATTTAAATTTATTTTGAATTTTTCTATTTATTTAAATGTTCTCTTGAAAATTCGTTAAAAAAAATCCTTCCTAAATTTTCCAAGAATCTAATAATAATTGTATTATCTTGGTACTCGAATCCTTCCTACAATTTTTTGAAAAACCTGCAAAAGTAAAAAAAATTACCGTAAAATCATCCAAATTCTTTTTTGAAACTTTGGAAATCTTATTAAATATTCTTTTTAAATAATTAAAAAAAAATGTTTTGAAATTTTTTCTCGTTTCAAATTATTTTGAAATCTTTTCAAAACTTCACTATAAATATATTTTTAATTTAGTCGATTATTTTCCAAATAAATAATTGTCCAATTGTCATTTATTACTCAAAATTTTGTAAAATCTTTATAAATATTCTCTCAAAATTAATTCTTCGAAATAAAAAAACATTTAAAATTTTCCCAGCAAACTTAAAAAATTTGTTTTATTTCCCGAAAATCTTTAAAGATCCTTAAAAAGCTTCAAAATTTTATTTTGAAACCTTCAAAAAATCTAT
Organism: Andricus quercusramuli; assembly: GCA_932178445.1. NCBI lineage: Eukaryota > Metazoa > Arthropoda > Insecta > Hymenoptera > Cynipidae > Andricus > Andricus quercusramuli. The sequence goes on along the minus strand of CAKNXH010085271.1, from coordinate 9,302 downwards.
TTTATTTTTTATTTTTTGAAATCTTTCCCAGTTTTAAATTAAGTTTGGATATTTTCAAAACTTTTAAATATCTCTTAAACTAACCAACATTTTTTTCCAAATCAATAATTGTCCAATTTTAATTTATGACTCATATTTTTTTCAACCTTTTAAAATATTCTCTTAAAATTAATTTTTCAAAATGGAAAATCATTCAAAATTTTGCCAGCAAACTTAAGAAATTTTTTTGTTCTCCTAAAACCTTGAAGAAACCTTTGAAAGTTTCAAAATTTTATTTCAAAATCTTCCAAAATCTCAATCTATTTTTTTTATTTTTCAAAATCTTTTTCAGTTTTAAATTAAATGTAGATCTTTGCAAAACTGGTAAATATTTCTTAAACTCACTCAAATTTTTTTCAAATTAATAATGGAACAATTGTTATTTATGCATCAAAATTCAATAATTTCACTCACATATTAAAAATTTGTCAAATAGAAAAATTAAAATTTAATTTTTTACCAGAAAAGATCAAGTTTTAATTTAAAATATTAAATTTTAACCAAAACTGGAATAGCCACATTTTTAGCAAAGAAAACTAATTTTAAATAATTTTTTTTTTAGCAAAATAGTTACATTTTTGAACCAAAGAGATGAATTTTCAACTAAAATCACGAATCTGAAAAAAACATGAATTTTCAAGACAAGTGTTTAAAATTTAACCAAAAGGTGGAATTTTTAACCGAAAAGTTTATTTTTTACGAAGAAGATTTATTTCCTGCAAAAAAGGTGAATTTGAACAAAATACATGAATTTTTAACGAAAAATTTACAACTTGAATTTTGAATTAAAAAATATTAATTTTTAAACTAGAAAAAAATAAATTGTCAACCAAAAATAGAGTAGTTAAATTTTCAGTTAAAAAGATCAATTTTCAACCAAAAAAGAATCGAATTTTTAAGAAAATAGTGAAATTCTTATGTTTACAAATTACCATTTGCCCTTTTTTTTTAAAATTTATATTTCTTTTAATATTTCCCCGAATTATCATTAAGCTTGATTCTTAATTTTCCAAATTTCCATTTATCATCAATAATTAACATTTCCTCTAATTTTCATTTTCCCGAATTTCTATTTAGCATAATTTTTATTTTGCCGATTTTCAAGTTTCCCTGATTTTTATTTTTCCGAATTTCCATTTATCATATTTTCTATTTTAGCGAATTGCGATTTTGGAATAATTTTCATTCTTTCGAATCGTCAAATCAGTCAAATCAGCCAATCAGAAATTTAAATAAAAAATTCTGATTATTTTGAATTTCCTTCCAGTATGATAAATGTTGATTCAGAAAAATGAAAATCGGGCAAAAGGAAATTCGGGAAAATAAAAACAAGTTTAAACTGAAATTCGGAAAAATAAAAATGAGCGAAAATTGTCAATATGTCAAATGAATTTCAGTAAATATCTATTCCAAAAAGTAGAATTTGGCGATTATTCACGCGCCACAGCGAAACTGACTGATCCGAAAATACTTTCCCCACCTCGCAACTTTTTTTCTCCTAGAATTTTTAAAAAATAAACATAGATTGCTCATTCTTTTTGAAATGTAATCCCAGCGATGGCAGAAATACGATACAGTCTTAAATACGTGTACAAGCAAAGTCAGAAAAATAATAAATTTATTCATGTCTTTATTCGTATCCTCGTATCATTTGAAAAGTATGCAGAAAAAACTCGGGTCCCGGGAGGCGGGACTGAAAAAGGAAATCTTTTCAGGGTTAAAGAGTCGACCGGTCGGACTTGATAAAGGTCGATTGCGCCTTATTGTTTTAATAAGTCCTTGAATATCAGCGGCGAGTATCACCCACACTGAGAAAAAGGAGCATTAAAAAGAATTAAAAAGCATTAAAAAACATTAAAGGAATCGGCTACCCGTGCTTGGCTGAGGCTCGAGAGAGGTGTACAAACTGCAGACTGCAGAGTTATATAGGTATCGGATCGGCGAGCGCAAGCGATCGCGAATACGATTAGGAAGGCAAAGATCCAAATAATTCTGAGAATCGTGCCGATCGCATAACGCGTTCTTGTTTGATAGGAGTGGGCGGCGGAGGGGCACCAGCAGGTTCAGACTCGCGCGATACGATTCGTTCCTTTCCAGAATCAGGCGACTTACGACTAATATAATGTTTATACGCTCAGCCAATTATTTTCATTTACAATTAGTGTCCGCTTATACGTCTCATGAAATGCGACACTTCTTGCATCAAACTGTTTTCATTATACAAGAAAGCCTATGAAATTCCGCGTCGAATGACCTCTAATAGAGATTTTTTTCATCGTCTTAAGCGGATACAGACAACCGTCGGAAATTGTCTACAGGGATAGCGGGAGCGGCGCTAAAAATCACAGCTGACTTTGAATTGTGATTACTCATTGAAAAACGAAGCAAGAAACTTTTTTAAAAAAAGTCTTCAAAAGCCTCGAAATCTCCCGCCAAATGACCCCTGGAAGAGATATTTTCGATCTTTTTAAGCGGATATAAGCAACGGTCGAAAATTATCTACAGGGATAGCGGGAGCGGCACTCAAAATCACAGCGGACTTTGAAACGCGATTACTCATTATAAAAAGAAGCAAGAAACTTTTCTAAGAAACGGTTAAAAAGCCAATGAAAATCCGCTTCAAATGATCCCTAATAGAGATATTTTTGATATTTTTAAGCAGATATAGACTACCGTCGGAAATTGTCTACAGGGATAGCGGGAGCGGGGCTAAAAACCACAGCTGACTTTAAAATGTGATGGCTCGTTGAAAAAAGAAGCAAGAAAATTAAAAAAAAATCCTCTGAACGTCTGTGAAATTTCCTGTCGATTGACCCCTAGAAGAGATATTTTTGATCTTGTTCAGCGGATATAAACTACGGTCGAAAATTATCTACAGGGATAGCGGGAGCGGTGCTAAGAATCACAGCTGACTTTGAAACGTGATTACTCATTATATAAAGAAGCGAGAAACTTTTCCACACAAAAAATATTCTTGATCTTTTTAAGCAGATATAGACTACCGCCGGAAATTATCTACAGGGATAGCGGGAGCGGCACTGAAAATCAAAGCTGACTTCGAAACATGATTACTTGTTGAAGGAAGAATCAAGAAACTTTTATAAAAAATAGTTGGAAAGCCTAAAAGCCCTAAAAAGCCTGTGAAATTTCTCGTCGAATGACATCTAATAGAGATTTATTTTTTTTATTTTTCGTAGCGGATATAGACAACCGGCGGAAATTATCTACAGGGATAGCGGGATCAGCACTCGAAATCACAGCTGACTTTTAAATGTGATTACGCATTGTAAAAAAAAGCAAGATATTTTTCCAAACAACGGTTAGAAGGCCAATGAAAACCCGCTAAAAATGGCCTAATAGAGATATTCCTTTTTTTAGTGAATATAGTCTACCGTCGGAAAATATCTACAGGGACAGCGGGAGCGGGTCTAAAAATCACCGCTGACTTTGAAATGCGATGGCTCGTTGAAAAAAGAAACAAGAAACTTTTTTTAATAATCTTTAAAAAGCCTATCAAATTTCCTGTCGAATGACCCCCAAAGGGGTACTTTTGATCTTTTTGAGTGGATATAGACAACCATCGGAAATCATCTACAGGGATCGCGGGAGCGGCAATAAAAAACACAGCTGACTTTGAGACGTGATTACTCATTACAAAAAGAAGCAAGAAACTTTTCTAAAAAACGGTTAGAAAGTCTATGAAAATCCGCTTTGAATGACCCATGATAGAGATATATTTGATTTTTTACAGCGGATATAGACTACCGTCGGATATTATCTACAGGGACAGCAGGAGCGGTGCTAAAAATCACAGTTGACTTTGAAATGTGATTAATCGTTGAAAAACGAAGCAAGAAACTTTTTGAACAAATGCTTCAAAAGCCTTGAAATTTCCCGTCGAATGACCCCTGAAAGAGATATTTTCGATCTTTTTAAGCGGTTATAGACAACCATCAGAAATTATCTACAGGGATAGCGGGAGCGGCACTCAAAATCAAAGCGGACTTTGAAACGCGATTACTCATTGTGAAAAAAAGCAAGATACTTTTCTAAACAACGGTTAGAAGGCCAATGAAAACCCGCTAAAAATAACCCCTAATAGAGACATTCCTTATTTTCTTGAGTGGATATAGACAACCATCGGAAATCATTTACAGGGATCGCGGGAGCCGCAATAAAAAACACAGCTGACTTTAAGACGTGATGACTCATTACGAAAAGAAGCAAGAAAATTTTTTAAAAAACTGTTGGAAAGCCTATGAAAATCCGCTTTTAATGACCCCTGAAAGAGATATTTTCCATCTTTTTAAGCGAATATAGACAACCGTCGGAAATTGTCTACAGGGATAGCGGGAGCGGTGCTCAAAATCACAGCTAACTTTGAAATGTGGTTACTCGTTGAAAAACGAAGCAAGAAACTTTTTAAAAAAATTCTTCAAAAGCCTCGAAATTTCCCGTCGAATGACCCCTGGAAGAGATATTTGCGATCTTTTTAAGCGGATATAAACAACCGTCAGAAATTATCTACAGGGAGAGCGAGAGCGGTCCTAAACATCACAGCTGACTTTGAAATGTGATGGCTTGTTGAAAAAAAAGGAAGAAACTTTTCTGAAAAAGGATTAGAAAGCCTATGAAAATCCGCTTTGAATGATGCATAATAGAGATATTTTTTATTCTTCGAAGTGGATATAGAATATCGTCGGAAATAATCTACAGGGATAGCGGGAGCGGCACTGAAAATCCTATCTGACTTTGAAACGTGATTACTCGTTAAAACAGAAGCAAGAAATTTTTATAAAAATTGGTAAGAAAGCCTATGGAAATCCGCTTTAAATAACCCTCAATAGAGATACTTTTGATCGTTTTGAGCGGATATAGACTGCCGTCGAAAAATACCTACAGGGATAGCGGGAGTGATGCTAAAAATCACAGCTGACTTTGAAACGTGATTACTCATTATAAAAAGAAGCGAGAAACTTTTCCACAAAAAACGGTTAAAAAGCCTGTGAAAATCCGCTTCAAATGACATGGGCTACCGTCGGAAATTATCTACAGAGATAGCGAGAGCGGCACTGAAAATCAAAGCTCACCTTGAAACATGATTACTTGTTGAAAAAAGAAGCAAGAAACATTCCTAAACAATAGTTAGAAAGCCTAAAAGCCTTAAAAGGTCTGTGAAATTTTCCGTCGAAATTATCTACAGGGATAGCGGGAGTGATGCTAAAAATCACAGCTGACTTTGAAACATGATTATTTATTATAAAAAGAAGCAAGAAACTTTTCTAAAAAACGGTTAGAAAGCCTAAAAGTTCAAAAAAGTCTGCAAGATTTCCCGTCAAATGACCTCGAAAAGAGATATTTTCAGTCTTTTTAAGCGAATACAGACTATTATCGGAAATTATCTACAGGGATAGCTGGAGCGGGACTCAAAATCACAGCGGACTTTGAAACGCGATTACTCATTATAAACAGAAGCAAGAAACTTGTCTAAGAAACGGTTAGAAAGCGTATAAAAATCCGCTTTAAATGACTCCTAATAGAAATATTTTTGATATTTTTGAGCGGACATAGACTACCGTTGGAAACTATCTACAGGGATAGCGAGAGCGGCACTGAAAATCAAAGCTGACCTTGAAACATGATTACTTGTTAAAAAAAGAAGCAAGAAACGTTTCTAAAAAATAGTTAGAAAGCATAAAAGCCGTAAAAAGTCTGTGAAATTTTCCGTCGATATTAGCTACAGGGATAGCGGGAGCAGTGCTAAAAATCACAGCTGACTTTGAAACGTGATTACTCTTTGAAAAAAGATTTTTGAAACTGAAAATTTTTAAACTTCATTTACGGTTAAAAAAAAAACTTTTTAGTGTCATCTTTTTTCTTCATCTATTTTTTCATCGTTTATGGTATGAAAATGATCTTTCTGGGTTGAAAATGAACTTTTTTGTTGAAGATGTAATTTTCGGGTTAAAAATTCAACTGTCTTCTAAAAAATTCTTCTTTTTGACTTTAAAATTCATCAATTAGGTAGAAAATTAAACAATGTGGTTGAAAATTCGTCTTTATTGTTTTAATTAAACACGTTGAGAATTTCTTTCGTTTCAAAATCAATTTTTTAAACTGAAAATTTTGAAAATTTTATTTTTGGTTAAAAAAATATTTTTTAGCTGAAAATGCAATTGTTTGGTTCAAATTGCATTTTTTTAATTGAAACATTATCTACTCGGTTGAGAATTTAACTATTTTATTAAAAATTCGTCTTTTGGTAGAAAATTCATCATTTATGGCAGAAAAATCATCTTTCTGGGTCGGAAATGAACTTTTTTTATGGAGATTTTATTTTTCAAGTTGCAAATTCAACTGTCTTCTGAAAAATTCGTCTCTTTGGCTTGAAAATTCAAAAATTTAGTAGAAAACTAGAATATTTGATTCAATTCAACAGATTGAGAATTCTTTTTGTTTCAAAATTATTTTTTTAACTGAAAATTTCTAAAATGCCACTTTTTATTTGAAAAATTGTTTTCTTTAAATTCAAATATTCAGTTTAAAATTGAACTATTTGTTTAAAAATTCGTATTTTTGTAGAAAATTCATCCTTTTTGGTGGAAAATTCAACTGTTCGGTTAAAAATTAATTTGTTTTGGTTGAGGATTCAACTATTTCGTTGAAAATTCGTATTTTTTGTTGAAAAATCAATTATTTTGTTTAAAGTTCACCAAAAAATTGTTGCAACTGATTCATCATTCGTTCAAAATTCGAAAAATTCGTTCGGTTTTAAATATAATTTTTTAAACTGAAAATTTGGAAAATTCAATTTTTGGTTAAAATTGTCTTCCTTACTTTTTGATTCAACAATTTGGCAGAAAATTAAACTAATCGATTTAATTCAACAGGTTTAAAATTTGTATTTTTTAAAATTATTTTTTCAACTGAAAATTTCGCCATTGCCATTTTTTGTTGAAAAAAAAAACAATTTTTTTTCGTTCAAAATTCAAATGTTTTGGTTTAAAATTCAACCTTTGGCAGAAAAGTCATCATTCTTGAATGAAAAATACGTCTGTTTGGCCTAAAAATTCAACAATTTGGTAGAAAATTAAACTGTTTGATAAAAAAATCGTCTTTTCATTTAATTCAACAAATTGAAAAATTTTTTCATTGCAAATAACTTTCCTAAACTGAAAATTTTGAAAATACCATTTTTGTTTTTAAAAAAACAGTTTTTGGTTCAAGATTCAACTATTTGGTTTGAAATTCAGCTGTCTTCTAAAAAATTCTCGTCTGGTTTAAAAATTCAAAAATTTGGTAAAAATTTAAACTATTTGTTTAAAAATGCTTCTTTTTTCATCTGATTCAACAGGTTGAAAATTAATTTCTTAAACTGAAAATTTTTAAAATCTTTTTTTTTTAAGTATCCTTTTCGGTTGAAAATTAAACTGTTGGATTGAAAATTAATCTGGTCTGATGGAGGATTCAACTTTTTTTTTGGAAAATCAACTATTTGGTTTAAAGTTTTACAAAAAAGAAAAATGGCCACAATAAAACCATCATTTTAGTTGAAAAAAATCTGTTTTGTAGAAAAATGGTCTATTTGGCTTGGAATTTTAACTATCTGTTTAAAAATTCGTCCTTTTTGGTTTAATTAGACAGGTTGAAAATTCGTTTTGTTTCAAAATTAATTTTTCAAACTGAAAATTTTGAAAAATTAATTTTTGGTTCAAAAATATCTATTTAAGTTAAAAATGCAACTGTTCGGTTTGAAATCCATATTTCTTAATTAAAACGTCATCGATATGGTTCAGGATTTAACTATTTTATAAAAAATTCGCCTTTCGGCAAAAAATGCATTATTTATGGTAAAAATCGAAATCAGCATTCGAAGATAAAAGAAAAGTCCACGTGTTGAAATAAGGTCAAAAAACTTTGATTAGAAAAACTTGTTATCCAGCTTCGAGGAATTCGATGTGGAAGTTGACAATCGCAAAGTGACGAGCTGATAGCTAAATCGGGTTAAAAATTCGTCGCAGTAAAAATGAGTTGAGGAAGTTGCGGTTAATAACAAGTCAAAAGAGAGAGAAAAAAAACAAAAAAAAAAAAAAACAAGAATTATAACGTATATTATAATAATTATCTTGTTTCTTTTTAACTTATTTTTGCTCCGACGTGTTTTTGACCCGCTTTTGCTATCAGCCCCTCAAGTGGCGATAAAAAATGCAATTTTCAGTTTAAATAAGAAATAAAAACTTACTACCGAGATATTGAGTTTCTGAATGCGGGTAAAAATGTTTGATTAAAAATTTCTCTAAAGATTGCCATTTCTGACTCGAGAGTCCAAGAATTCTGAGTTCAGAATTTCACAGGTTTTGAAAAATGTTTTTTTGTAGTGATTAAAAATCGAATTTTTAATTTTTCAAAAAAAAATAACTTGATAAATGGATGAATAAATATAAAAAGAATTAGGCGGGACATTTCCGGTACTTTTTTTTAAAAAAAGTCCTGGGGGAAGAGGAAATATTTAAAACTCTTTGGTTTTTTATTAATATTTCAGCAGGACCTTTTTGGAACTTAAATCCCATCAGCTCTTGGAAAATTTTCGAAAATAAATAAAATAGAAATTTTCGAGAACTTTCGACCCGGAAATTATTTATAACTTGTAAGATCAAAAATCGGGACTTTTCTGAAAATTTGTTTCTAAAAATTAGGGTTTTAAATTCTTTTTTAAGTCGGACTTTTCCGGTAATTTTGACTACTTTTTTTGAACATAAATCTAATCAGTACTCTTCAAAATTTCTAAAAAAAAATATAAATTTTCCGGTACTTGGACCCAAAATTATCTAAGATTTTCAGAATTTCTTGAAGAATTATTTGGGTCTGTTCCAATCATTGTGTCCCAAAGATGGCCAACTAAAAAAAATTATTTCGGACTTTTTCGGTACTTTTGTCCCAAAAATTATTTGGGGTTCAAACATTTTTTAAAGATTTGAGTGAAATTTTTCTGGTTTAAAAATAATTGACTAGGACATTTCTGGTACTTTTGTTCTGAAAAATTTCTGCACAAAAAAAATTTTGTTGGTCTTTTCCGGTCTCTTGTGCCATAAGAAAGTCCTGCTAAAAAAAATTAAGTGGGACTTTTCCGGTACGTTTGTCCAAAAATAATTTAGGACTTTTAAAAATAAAAAAAAGTGGGTCTGTTCCGATGATGTATGCATCATATTGTATGATACTGTATCATATTCTATCATAGTATATGATACTGTATCATATTCTAT
>CAKNXH010085266.1:0-60196 GCA_932178445.1 Andricus quercusramuli | reverse complement strand
ACCGGAACGCCCATGGTCGTGCACTAGCCCGGACGAACCAGCCAACTGCAATTCAGTAGACAAAATACCGCTAATTTTTGCGCAAGGGTTTCGAGATAACGCGTCGGCATTGGCATTCTTTTTACCAGGCTTGTATACAATCAAATAAGTGTACTCGCCTATAATATTCGCCATCGGGCCAACCGAGAGACTGGGTCCTTTAGACCATGCAGCCAGACCAAAGGACGATGATCTGTAACCAATGTGAATTGACGACCATACAAATATGGTCGGAAATGTTTGACATTGAACACTATTGCCAAAAGCTCCTTTTCAGTAGTTGAGAAATTCAATTCGGGTTCGTGAAGAGTGCGAGATGCATATGCTATAGGCAAATCTTGTCCTATGGGACCTTGACTAAGGACTCCGCCTACCACATAATTGGAAGCATCCGTTGTGAGTACAAACGGCCTTGAAAAATCAGGATATTGCAAAATAGCATCTGAACAAATCTTGTCACGAAGAACTTCAAAGGCCTCTTGTTGAACAGGACCCCAACTAAAAGGAACCTTATCCTTAAACACGGCAGTTAATGGTTTTGTCAACTTTGCGAAATCAGGTATAAATTTACGATAATATCCTATTAGACCTAAAAACTGTTTTATATTTTTCTTTGTTTTAGGTGGAGGGAACCTTTTGACAGCTCCTACTTTTTTAGGATTTGGTTTTACACCATCACGAGTGATAATATGTCCTAAATAGGCAATTTCATGTCAAAGAAAATGACATTTTTCTGGTTGCAAGGCTAAACTTGCAGATTTTTATCGCTCTAATAGGATCTTTAATTTTCGATTATGTTCAGCTAAAGACGAAGCATGAATGACTATATCATCCATATACATAAAGAGCTCGATACCTTGAAGACCTGTCAACACCTGATCCATCATCCGCTGAAACGTGGCGGGTGCATTTTTAAGCCCTAATGGCATTCTATTGTACTCATAATGGCCATAAGGAGTAGAAAAAGCAGTTTTGGCCTTGGACTCTGGGTCCATTGGAATTTGATGAAATCCCATAGCCAAGTCTAGAACCGAAAAGTATTGAGCTCCACCAAGCTGATCTAATATGACTGTAATATTCGGTAAGGGATAAGCATCTTGAACAGTTCGCTCATGTAGGGCACGGTAGTCGATGACCATCCGCCATCGCTTATTACCTTGTGCATCAGGTGGTTTAGGCACGACCAATGCGAGGCCAATGTAAGGGGAACTTGAAGTTTGAACTATTTCATCCTGCAGTAACCTTTGAGTTTCGCATCGAATTACCTCTTTATGAATAGGGGGATTTCGATATTGCTTTATATTTACTAGCTGTTCACTTGCTGTATATATTTTGTGGGTTACCGTGCTAGTTATTCCTAACTTATCGCCAGGTAAGAAAAATTGATAAGGAAATTCATTGAATATTCCTAACAGACTACTTTTCTCTTCGACATTCAAATCACGGAAATCAAGATTTTCTATAAGTTTTGTGAACCTATCTGCTTTAGATTTTTCTTCTCCCTGAGACTCTTCAGATGAAATTGAATCCTGAATTGAAGGAGAATGTACTTCACACTCCTCCAGCTCAAGAAGTGGTATTATTAAATCTACATCTTTTTCTGACGTGTTTATCACAACAATTTTAACTGAATTATCGATATTTGATACCAAAGCCTCGCCAGCAAATACGTCTGGTCCGCATTGAATTTTCCTAATATAACCTTCGCTTAAATTTGTGGCCTTTATGGGAAATGTTGCTAATCTTTTGGTTCGAGCAGGTAATTTTACATTTGTGTGCGTGAAAAAGGGAAGACCTTCGTCTCCCAAATGCATATAATCGTCAATAAAATTCAAAATCGCCCCATGTTACCTCAAAAAAGAAACACCTAAGAGCCCATCCTGTCAAATAGGAAAATCTTCGGATACCACCTGAAAAGGTGTGATAATTCCTCTCACAAATATTTTTACTTCTCCTTCTGTTGGAATCATGTCTGGGCCGATCCCTACGAGATTGTAAATTATTTTCGAATTTACACTTATTCGTGGGCTTAGAGTATTTGTTTTAATCAAATTCGCACTTGAACCGGTATCAACCAAAGCTTTAATTGCACCATTTTTAAAAGACAAATTCCTAAAATCGACTACCGGAACTGGTTCTTCTGAAGAATGAATGTTCGAAATTATTCTTTTGGGGGTACTTTCTGATTTAGGGTCGCAACTTCCCCCTTTTGTTGTCCTTGTATCTCGTTTAAAAAAATAGGAAAGTTACTTAGTCCCTGCTTAGCTCGAGATTTTTCGAGTTCATGCCTCTTTCTCAATTTACAGTATTTATACTCGTGACCTACTCTTTCGAAATAGGAACATTGCTTGCTCTCTCTATTCTTTACATTTTGTACTTTCTCCTTTTTGACACACTTCCGCTGAAAGTGTTCGTATTCCTGACAATTATAACACTGTACGGAATCTAAGTTACGCTTAGGCTTAACATTTTTCTGAGCTTGCATATGAGCTACTCGTCTACATGCATTCTGATTTGGCTTGGTTTTAAAATCTGATCGCGACGAAGTAGAAGGGACTGCATCAGATTCAACGGACCCATGCACCCTTCCCCAACTCTTAACCCTTTGTTCAACTTTAATTGCAAGTGCGATCTCGTCATCTAAAGAATGTATTTCTTTGTCAGAAATATTCATATAAAGATCCATATCCAATCCACCCAAAAAATTGCCAATAACCGTTTCTTGATATGCAGCACTTCTGCCGACCCCCTTTTCCCCAGGAGTGTTTTCTAAAACTTGGCTTACAAGCTTGTTCAAAATTTGATTTACACGCGCCCCATATTCTTGAATAGTCTCACCGGGACTTCGTTCAATATTGGCCAAAGTTTGTAATAATTGGCTCACATCTTCTTCTTGAGAATAAATTTGTTCAAGAGTTTTCAAAATATCGTTCAAATCTAAATCACTTTTGCCTTGAATGTGATTTCGCGCTTCACCCGTGATTTTAGTTAGAATCAACATTGTAAAATATGGTATTTCAAATTGATTTGTCATCTCGATTACGGCTTTACAATGTTTAAGAAATAATTTCACAGACATGTTTTTCCCCGTAAATTCTGGAATGATGTCTTTAACAACTCGCGACATTTTCCGGCCCTGGAATTTTATTTATCTGTAAAACAGATCCTCAGGTAGATGCAACAGGAATCTGAGGTCTCTGAACCTGCAAATCACCCTCAACCCCGTCATTCTGATCAAATGCTCTAGAGTTTATCCTATCGCTTTCACCCAACGAACCTGATGATTTCGACTTTGGAAGTCCTACAGGACGATCTTTGCTATTTATTCTAGCTTTCTTGGGAGGTGACGCTTCATCTGCCTCCCTTATAGGTTTTGTTGAATGGCGTTTCCTAGCTACAGGCGGCATTTTGTAAATAAAATTGAAAAACTTACAGTTTCGCGACGGTTCAGGCCCCTTAATGAACTTGAAACTTATTCACTTTCACTATGACACTTATTCCACAGAAATCTGGTCCAGCGAAGTCTGAAGTTCCTGGAATTCGAGGTGGGTCCTTGAAGATGATGACGTCCTCCTTTATCTCATAGGGTCCTTCTGGTCCTTCTAGTCCTTTCTATGTCCCTCGATGCCGTAACCCTCTTCCGTACCGGGCCGGTCCAACGTTGCTGTAACCATCTTCCGTTCTGGGCCAGTGATCTCGTTCGGGTAGTCTTCCTTCGATGATCTTGGGATTTTGTAATTGTGCGTACAAAATCCTTTAAGCTCGCAGCTGACAGAAGGAATTAATTCGTGGAATCTTCCTCAACCGACTACGACCTCGGTGCAATTGACAACACCCTAGCTACCGGGAGTAAAACGACGCAAAACCCTGGTAGAAGGTCGCGGCTTTTCTCAAAATTTATTGTGAGCACTTTTAAAGTTTATTAAATGTCACTGTTCATTCCGAAATTCAAATTTAAAATATTGCCGCTCTACTCTGTCGATAACTCAGTCTCGAGCGATAATTCAAATCCGCACACTACGACGCACTAGTAGAACAGTCAGAGTTTTGTCAGACGCGTACACTCAAAGTTAAATGTGAATGACCTAGTTTGCGGTGCAGCATCCCACTTCTGACACCGATGTTACGTCCCAGGATCTGCAGTCGAATTTCATTCTGTTGTAGCCATCTGTTGATTCGTTGAAGGAGAGTTCGAAATGCTGCCGTTGAGTGGTGGAAATCACTGCCGCTAAACTAGGTCAAGTTTAAATGAAAACACCATTGTTTATGCTCACTGAATCACTAGATTTATTCAATAGTTTTCTTTTAATTTATTGTTCACAGGTTTGGTTGATGCACATGAGTGCAATAATTGATCGCGAAGCGCGTCGCGTTACAAGCTTGTAATTATTTGAGTCTTTGATTTACGTTGAATCACAATTTTCATAAGAGCAAAGTTACAAAACTGATATTCTCAGGTTTAAAGTTGTTTCCACGGATTTCGAAGTACAGAATCTGCCCTTTTTTGTCTGTGCGTGCTTTTTCATAACCTGCAAATGAGAGGAGATTTATTCCCTCTCCTTGGTCAAGAACCAATCACATTGCTTACGTCATGGAATTTTCGTACAGATTAGCCAATGAGAAAGTAGGTCAATTTGCTTCGCCTACAGGATATGAGTCATAAAATGAGTCATTCGATGATTGACATGTTTAAACACGAAATAGTATAAACAAGTCCAAAGTCAATTCTACATCCGGTCTGACTGGCGCCATACACTCATTAATGATACTAAATTTAGACCTATGACACACTAAATAAACAAACACTTCACTTTAAGACGCAATTTATTGTGTACTGCGTAGATGTTTGAGCTAACATAACCTAACTTCAGGATAGAGGGAGAGATAGTACTGCATTATGTGTAACTTTTTTATGCAACTAACAGCTTGCAACCTATTTAGGCTTTGTAATATAAAGTTTCTCATACTTGAAACTTCCTTTCAAGTTTTTGTACTTGAACGTTATTTTATATTTGTATTTCAGCTTCTGATCATTTTAAATTATTCAAATTGAATTTGGAGCTTCTTGCCGCGCTCCCTAGAGTTCGCTGATGCTCATTTTAATTCGCAAACGGGCCACACCGTCACAATTATATAGAAAACTGATGACGTAAAATACTAGGTAAATTACTGTAGAAAACCAAGTAAATTACCACTAGTATTTTACTTACCCATCACTGACTACGATACCCCTCCAGATGCTAAAGGTGTATTTACACGCTCTGTCTGCTGGCTGTCAGCCAGCCAACATATCGAAATATCCATTCACACCTCTGGAAAATTCAGTGAAATATAGTAATATTTTAGTTATATTCTGAAACTCACTGGAAAAGAACTAAAATATTACTATATTTCACTGAATTTTCCGGAGGTGTGAATGGATATTTCGATATGTTGGCTGGCTAACAGCCAGTGGACAGAGCGTGTAAATACACCTTAAGAGAACAGAAAGAGTGGGGACGATGCATATCTGTTACATGTAACAGCTGTTTCATGCTGTGTCTACATCCTCGACATATAGAAATGGACCGATAACCCTGTGGGAAGTACTGAAATTGGCTTTCGAGAGAGAGAAAACATTTGAGGGGTAAACTGTCTCTTTCTATTCCAGGACTGTGTCAAGTGAAATGGATGCCCTTTTCTCTAGGCAAATTCATTGCAGAACACCAGGCCTCCATTCTTTTCTCATATTTTAATGAGAACCTAACGATAAAATAACATTGAAATGCAATTAAAAATATTTCTATAATATAAAAAACAAAAATTTGTGTTACATAGGTACAATATTTTCATATTTTGAGGTTCAGTTTTTGTTGATACATTTTTTATTTTACTATTGAATAACTTCACTTACGTATGAAAGCATATACTTGAATAAACATATCTGTAACGCCCACAAACTGCACAGGCTGCCACAATTTTAAACATTTATACACATTGACTTATAATTAAAAAAACTGTGACAGGCAAATTATAAACAAAACACATAGTGGGGCATTCGAGATACAAAGCACGGTCCTGTGCTTCGTCAAGCTCCACCCATCGAAAATACTCTCGACCAATTAGCTTTATCGAGAAAGAGACAGTTTCACCCCTCAAGTCTTTTCTCTCTCTCTAAAGCCAATCTTAGTGCTTCCCACAGGGTTATCGGTCCATTTCTATATGTCGATGGTCTACATGGAGGCTCTGACACCGTGAAAGGGGACTGTTTTCTAAATTAGCCAACCGTCCAGTTATTAACGGAGCGGAAGAAATGTTCCGAAGCGTTCTGAGAGCTGATTGGCTAACTCACGATTCGGAGCGTGTAGAGATCCTCTAGGTAGCGTGCGGAGGGAGCAGGCTCGTTACTATTACTTTGGGTGCCCGGAGCATCGTCTGAAATAAATATTGTTTAATATCACTTGATAATTAGCAAGTAAATCTCTTCAGGATTATACTCACTGAATCACCAAAGAGATTAGCAAATAAAACCCAATCAAAGTTTGAAGAAGTATAACAGTAACTACATTTTGGACTTTAGTGATTTTGGATGAGGCACCACAACCGAAAGTTACCGAAAGTTTCAATTGTTATGTAAACATTATCGCGCTCGATAACGTATTTACCTCGCGCTACGCGCTCGGTTATTGTACATCCCAGTGGCGGTGGAGGCGGTCCGCCCGGGGTGCCAACCCATGCTACGCCGCCACTGGTACGTCCCCACGTTTACACAAAATCTTTAACAATCAAATGTAAAATCTTCGACAGTAGTAATTTAGTGATTGTGAATTCTCTTTTTCTAAAGATCCTTCGGCTTTAACGAACACATTCTTATCATGTATCTCGATCCGGTGATAGGTGCAGAGCATGTCGTGTACACGCTGAGTACCTAGAACACATACTATCGGGGTGTCCGACCCACACAGGAACAACGTATATCTATAGACATAATACGATTTTCGGGAAGCAGTCTCCGTTGCGCACTCGAGGCCTGACATTGTTCTCCAAGACTTCGAGAAGCGAACGATATTCGTGATCGAATTCTCGGCTCCGTCCGAATACAACATCACTGTAAAGGAGAAAGAAAAAGAGGAGAGGTATCAAGACCTTAAAAGAGAGCTGCAACGACTGTAACCAAAATATTCGGTACGAGTAATTGTCCTTGTGATAGGTGCTCTCGGAGGTGCTAAATTATCACTCGTTCGTAACCTTAAAGCCATACCCGCGTGCCAACAATATGCCAAGGCACTTGCGAGATGGATGCAGAAAGCTGTCATCCTTGGGTCGCTTCGTGTCCTC
The DNA here is from genome assembly GCA_932178445.1 of Andricus quercusramuli. Taxonomy (NCBI): domain Eukaryota; kingdom Metazoa; phylum Arthropoda; class Insecta; order Hymenoptera; family Cynipidae; genus Andricus; species Andricus quercusramuli. The sequence continues at coordinate 52,840 of CAKNXH010085266.1, read as the reverse complement.
AAGACACACGAGGGTTTCGCCGGCCTGTCGTTGTGATTTCGTCGTGCCCTCTGACCACCCATCTCACGGATGTGAGACGTGGCCATAGGTGTATTTTACCGCGGTTCTACTGGGGGCTATTGATATTTTCTTTTTAGGTGGCAGTTGCTCTTAGTGGTACCCTGCGGTGGTTGTTTAACTTTTATATATATATATATATATATATATCGAATTGGCGAAATTGAAGATGGTGAAGTAATAACAAAGTAAAACTCCAAGTCACCAAGAAACTTTATCTACATTTCTTTAGTGGAGAAAGACTTGCAATTCCGATAATCTTTTAGAATAAAGAACTTTCAACTTGCTTATTTTTATTTAATATATGTCCTGCTTTCATAATTGTATATCTACATTTTTCAATACCCTACTTTTTTCCAATTGAAAAAATGAAATAATCTGGAAAAAAGACCCATTCAGGGCCAGAGGGTACAACGGATTCCAACACGAACTCTATCTGTGAGTGATCTGAGAGAGAGGGTTCATCTGAAATCCTGCAGTTCTTGATACTATCCCTAAAACTACTGGTGCAGAGAGTGATGTCAATGACTTCTTCTCTGACCGAATTACGGAACGTCGGGGTATTCCCCGTGCTAAGAATATCTAAATCAGTAGTGATTAGGTATTCCAGTAGATCATTACCTCTTGAGTTGACGCCCATGCTACCCCACAAAGTATGGTGGGGATTAGCGTCGCACCCCAACAGAAGAGGAATACTTCTTACCTTGCAATATTCCACCAGTGTACGTACCTCCACTGGTGGGTTAAAATCGCTGTCATAAGGAAAATAAGCTGATCCCAGAACTAGCCTCCCTATTCCGTTGAGATCCATGGCTATCACCATCAGGTCTTTCGAACATAGTTCAAGCAACGGGACAGCGCTAACTCCCTTCGTCAGTATGCACGCCCTTGGTTTGGCCGCCTTGGGGTTTGTCGTTGTCGTCGTCGTCGTCGGCGTCTGTATACCGGATAACTTTTGAAAGACTCATTGGATTAGATTGTGCTTTGGCCCACAGTTTCAGGGACCAAAAAGAAAGATGAAGTTCGTTAACCAGCTACTTTCGATATAAATTCAAAAAGTTAGTTCATTTTCAAAATTTTTTAGACCATTTTTTTCAAAATTCAGAAATTCTATGGACGGTTATTCATAGCACTCAAAAATGCGAACAATTTATCCTCACGACTTTTTTCGATGAGAAGAAAATTGTCAGAGTTGGAGCATTTCCAAAATCCCCCCCCCCCCCCCCCGCGCAAAAAGAGAATTAACATTTTAAGTGAAACGAAGCACAATATGAAAAGAAGTCAGGAAACGAAAAACGTTACTTTTTAAAAGCCCTACAAGAATGACAACTTTTTGAATCTCCTTGAAAAAATCGAAAATTCAAATTTTGATCGCCCAAAAAATAATGAATGATTACATTCTCATAATGAGAAGGTATTGTTTTTATGTGAAAATGACTTTCGTGGATTCCATCAAATGTCGACGTTCTGAGGCCCCCTGAGTCAGAAAAAATTGCTTTTACGTCGGTGTCTGTCTTTCTGTCGTCGTCGAAAAGGAAATCACTTTATTTCTCTAAAACAAATTTGTTCATGTACACTTTGTAAAATAAATGCAAGAAAATTATTGTGAAATTAATAACAAATAATAAAATACGTTTGCTTTATTTTGTTCTGTCCAATTCACCAGTTGCAAGCAGAGGCTTCAAACTGCTCATTCAGATATAGCGAAATAAAGAACAAATTCTATTTTTCATGGTTATTTTAATATTCGTTCCTTATTTGCCATTAGTTTCTAGACGTTTTTACACAACTTCAACTTGCTTATTTGTAATGTTATTTTTCACGATTAAATCAAAAACTACAAGTCCTATAAAAAAATGGATGAAAGCAAATTTGTAGATATAATTTAGACGAACAAATTACGACATCAGCTTTAGACTGATTTTAAAACAAAACTGTAGTACGCATCTTTTCAAATCTTACGAACTGAAAACTGTAATGTTCAATTCGTGTTTTTTTAGAATATTTGAAAAACGTGATTTTTTGTAAATATTGTGCCTCTGCTTGCAACTGGTGAATTGGACAGAACAAAATAAAGCAAACGTATTTTATTATTTGTTATTAATTTCACAATAATTTTCTTGCATTTATTTTACAAAGTGTACATGAACAAATTTGTTTTAGAGGAATAAAGTGATTTCCTTTTCGACGACGACAGAAAGACAGACACCGACGTAAAAACAATTTTTTCTGACTCAGGGGGCCTCAGAACGTCGACATTTGATGGAATCCACGAAAGTCATTTTCACATAAAAACAATACCTTCTCATTATGAGAATGTAATCATTCATTATTTTTTGGGCGATCAAAATTTGAATTTTCGATTTTTTCAAGGAGATTCAAAAAGTTGTCATTCTTGTAGGGCTTTTAAAAAGTAACGTTTTTCGTTTCCTGACTTCTTTTCATATTGTGCTTCGTTTCACTTAAAATGTTAATTCTCTTTTTGGGGGGGGGGGGATTTTGGAAATGCTCCAACTCTGACAATTTTCTTCTCATCGAAAAAAGTCGTGAGGATAAATTGTTCGCATTTTTGAGTGCTATGAATAACCGTCCATAGAATTTCTGAATTGTGAAAAAAATGGTCTAAAAAATTTTGAAAATGATCTAACTTTTTGAATTTATATCGAAAGTAGCTGGTTAACGAACTTGATCTTTCTTTTTGGTCCCTGAAACTGTGGGCCAAAGCACAATCTAATCCAATGAGTCCTTCAAAAGTTATCCGGTATACAGACGCCGACGACGACGACGACAACGACAAACCCCAAGGCGGCCAAACCAAGGGCGTGCATACTGACGAAGGGAGTTAGCGCTGTCCCGTTGCTTGAACTATGTTCGAAAGACCTGATGGTGATAGCCATGGATCTCAACGGAATAGGGAGGCTAGTTCTGGGATCAGCTTATTTTCCTTATGACAGCGATTTTAACCCACCAGTGGAGGTACGTACACTGGTGGAATATTGCAAGGTAAGAAGTATTCCTCTTCTGTTGGGGTGCGACGCTAATCCCCACCATACTTTGTGGGGTAGCACGGGCGTCAACTCAAGAGGTAATGATCTACTGGAATACCTAATCACTACTGATTTAGATATTCTTAGCACGGGGAATACCCCGACGTTCCGTAATTCGGTCAGAGAAGAAGTCATTGACATCACTCTCTGCACCAGTAGTTTTAGGGATAGTATCAAGAACTGCAGGATTTCAGATGAACCCTCTCTCTCAGATCACTCACAGATAGAGTTCGTATTGGAATCCGTTGTACCCTCTGGCCCTGAATGGGTCTTTTTTCCAGATTATTTCATTTTTTCAATTGGAAAAATGTAGGGTATTGAAAAATGTAGATATACAATTATGAAAGCAGGACATATATTAAATAAAAATAAGCAAGTTGAAAGTTCTTTATTCTAAAAGATTATCGGAATTGCAAGTCTTTCTCCACTAAAGAAATGTAGATAAAGTTTCTTGGTGACTTGGAGTTTTACTTTATTATTACATCACCATCTTCAATTTCGCCAATTCGATATATATATAAAAGTTAAACAACCACCGCAGGGTACCACTAAGAGCAACTGCCACCTAAAAAGAAAATATCAATAGCCCGCAGTAGAACCGCGGTAAAATACACCTATGGCCACGTCTCACATCCGTGAGATGGGTGGTCACAGGGCACGACGAAATCACAACGACAGGCCGGCGAAACCCTCGTGTGTCTTGAGGACACGAAGCGACCCAAGGATGACAGCTTTCTGCATCCATCTCGCAAGGGCCTTGGCATATTGTTGGCACGCGGGTATGGCTTTAAGGTTACGAACGAGTGATAATTTAGCACCTCCGAGAGCACCTATCACAAGGACAATTACTCGTACCGAATATTTTGGGTACAGTCGTTGCAGCTCTCTTTTAAGGTCTTGATACCTCTACTCTTTTTCTTTCTCCTTTACAGTGATGTTGTATTCGGACGGAGCCGAGAATTCGATCACGAATATCGTTCGCTTCTCGAAGTCTTGGAGAACAATGTCAGGCCTCGAGTGCGCAACGGAGACTGCTTCCCGAAAATCGTATTATGTCTATAGATATACGTTGTTCCTGTGTGGGTCGGACACCCCGATAGTATGTGTTCTAGGTACTCAGCGTGTACACGACATGCTCTGCACCTATCACCGGGAACTTCTCGACATAAAATGCGGTGACGGTATGCTAAGGTGGAGATGACACCATCCTGGCATGCGAAAATAAAGCCCACTGTATCTGAATTGAGCCCTGATGATTTGAGGGAAGCAAAAGTTTGCTCCTTTGACAAGGACTGTTTTTCTACATTCCTGTGAAAGTTTCCGTGAATATGCTTGTCAAGTAGCTCTTGGTGAAATTTTCCAACCTCTGCTTTCTTTACTTCGGCTTTTAGACGTGAAGCATCTAGATGGAGTAATGCACTTTACTCACTTCTGATGTTAAAATTCAGGCCAAGGGTCTCGGCAGCTTGCTCTGCGGCTTTGTAAAGGAACGCTCCTTCATCAATCATCTCGTGGTTTCTGACCATCTTTAGGAGAGGATCTCTTCTATTCGCAACGATGTAAGCTGTACTTAGATCAATTCGGTTATGAAGACACTGGAGATTCAAAAGTCCGCGTCCGCCTTGACGGCGTTAAATGTATGATCGCGGAACTGACGAATTGATATACAAGCTTTTATGCATATGCATGATCTTACGTGTGGTGACATCAAGGGCCTTAAGCTCGTTCTTCGTCTATTGAACCACCCCAAACGAGTAGAGTGGAACCTGGACGGCAAGCATGTTAGTCGCAGATACCTTGTTCAACGCCGACAGATTGGAAGACCAAATCTGTCGAAGAAGATGCTTGTATCTGCTTCGGAGAGACTCCTTCACTGATGTTACGTCCTGAATGCGGCTTTGAGGCACGCTCAGGTATGTATACGTCTCCCCAGTGTTAAGATGTCTAACAACACTTATATCCACAAGCTCAGGGTCCTTGGGAACGCGAGTAATCTTTCCTTTCTTCAAATGAATTTTGGCACACTTGTCCAAACCAGAGTTCATCCCAATCTCTTCTGTGTGGTTCTTCACGATATTTATAGCAGTTTGAAGTTTGCTTTTACCAGCGGCATAGATCTTCAAGTCTTCCATTCAAAATACATGAGTGACCTTATGCTCACGCTGATTAGTGTCGCCACAGAGGTATCCAGGAGAATTTCGTGGTCCGAGAGATGGAAGGTGACGTTGTTCGTTGGCAGACGATAATTCCTAGATGAGATGATAAATCTAGTTTTCCAAAGAGGCATCAATCTCTCTATGCATCTCACTATGTGTGGATGTACCTTCAAGCTTTCCAACAGACAGATGATGAGTCTATGGCCGTGTTTCAATTGGGGATTTTAGCACCATACTTCGAAGTGTGTACTTTGAAGTGTACACTTGGTCAAAGATATTATACACCTAGATGCGGCAAGTGGCGGCGGAGTGGGGGAAAATATATATAGCAACTACTTTCGTGCGGTCCGTAGCTACTGCCCTCTTTCGTACTACCTTCCTCTTCTCTTTCTCTGTAGGTTAAATCGCTGCTCTGCAGCTCTAAGGGTAACGATTTTAAATATATTATCCTTGCAGCTTCTCCCTTTTGTCTCAAAACATCGGTAAAGTAGAAGGAGGGATTCTGACATAATTGACAAAATAACAAATCAGTTTTAAATGCTAATAGTTTTGAAATTCTAATCCTTATTTTATTTGTACTGAAAATAAATTAGTAACAATGTTAAAGTTTTGCCACAAGGATTAATTTTAAGTAAAGATGATATAAATGTTTCTCTAAAATGGATGAAGAAACATGTATTACATTTTCATTTTCTTACAGCAATTCTTTAATTAATAATTTCAAACAAATTAATCAATATTGATCCTAGGTTAGAAATACACTGCAACAATCAATTCTATGTAAAAATTAACTCCAGAAACTTGCACTAAATTTTCACTTACATTTAAAACTTTCTTTGTCTTGGCAAATATATAAATGTTAACTTATATTGAATTGATTATTGAATTGATCTTTCAAATGAGGAACGCTTGCGAAGTCAAACAAAATCGAATATAACCGATAAAGATTATATAATATCTAATTAAAAGCCTTCGATGTTAAATGGTTTTTAATTGAAGCCTTCAAAATTAGGAAATGTTATTTTAAATTCTAAGTAATAATTTTAAATAGAAAACTGTCCAATGGGAATAATTTAAATGTTAAAAAATTAAAAATTTTAATTAGAATTTCTAATTAAAATTACAATTCTAATGCATAAAATAAGTATTCACTCATTAAAATATGTAATCATTTTTACATTCTCATCATTTATGATTGAGAAAGTATTATAATAGGCCGAAGTTTTACACCTCAGTTTTTGAACGGACGTTTTGAGACCCCCTGAAGCCGAAAATCAACTTTTGGCGATTGCGTCTGTCCATATGTCTGTATGTCCATAAACATGATAACTCTCGAAAAAATGAACGAATCAAATCGTCGAGCTTTGGCATACAAAATTAAATAATTTTGTATGCCAAAGCATTTTGTATATTAAAAACAAGAGCGAGTTTTTTAACCAACGACAGATACGTGAAGAAAGTTTAAAAGAAGAATTAAAGCTTTTCAAAATATCTACAATTTCTCACTCAATCATTTTTTTATAAGACTTAATGTTTTGGTTTTATTTCTCGAAAATAATATGCAAAAAATCCTACAAAATTTCTTCTGAACATTTTTTTTAGAATTTGTCATTTTCAGTTTTATTTATCAAAAATACTGTGATGAAAAATAATAAAATACAAATTTTTGGCAAAACCGCGTGAGATACGGGAAAAAGTTATATGGTTGAATTACAGCTTTTAAGTTCTCATTACGAAATTTCTTGAACCATTTTTGGATGAAATTTGCCATTCTTGGTTCATTCATCTGAAATACTATGAAAACATTTCAAATTTTGAACCAAACAACGCAACATACGGGAAGAAGCCTCAAGGAGGAATTATCGCTTTTAAAAAGTCGTACAAAATTTCCTTACATCATTTTTTGATAGGACTTGTAATTTGGTTTTATTTGTCGAAAATACTATGTAAAATATCGAAAATTCAAATTTTTAGCCAAACGACGCGAAATGCGGGGAAAAGTTTTTGGAGAAATTTCAGCCTTTAAAAATTCCTGTAAAATTTCCTCAAAACATTTTTCAACAGAACTCGTCGTTTTTAATTTATTTATTAAAATGGGTATGCATATGTAAACATCATGCGTTAAGAGTTTTTAATACTTTGATTCACAAAAAGTTTATAACGAGTAGCTCTTTTTTCTAATTTCTTGAAAATCAAGCTTTTCCCATTTAAAACCCCATGTTAATTTCAAAGGCTTGAGGGCGCGGGTTAACTTTAACAAAAAAAGGAAACAAGAAAAATGTTGAGTTGATAAACTGTAAATATAAATTAAGTATTTATTTTTAAAATTGAACTATAGTTCGACTCTTAACAATAGAATAATAATGAAATTGATTTTATAAAACGATTATGAATCTGTTAATAATTAAATAATTGATAGATTTTTGCGTCAAAAATTGAACTATTTCAATTCGAAAGCCTTAGTAATTAAATAAATATTTGCATCCGATTTAAATTTCAAAAACTTTTTTCAATTTTCAAAAACATTTTGATTGATATATTCATAATTGAATGCTTTTATTTAATTTCAAATCCATTAAAATATTATTGCATTCTACAATACTCCATTTTTCAAACATTCAGTTTGAAAATTTTTATTCAAAAAATTTTTATTTCAATATTTAACAATATTTGACTATTTATTTAAAATAACAAATTACAAATCAAACATTCAAAAATAAACTAAATGAAATTGAATTATTCAAAATAAAATCACGAAGGAATAGTAAGGAGCAGTATCCCTGTAAGTGGGGGCTGGGACGAGCGACGTCCAAGAATTCGTTAATGCTTGCCAAGAATGAAAACTCGTATGCTGCCCCGTGCACAAGTGCACTGGCGGTTGCCATGCCAACGATGTCAACACGCGTTTGAAGTTTTGAACTTGTGTATTGAACGAACATAAACAAACGAACATAACCTGCATGTGCATCGAGATGTCAAAATATAACATAGGGGAGTGGGTATAACACGTGAATGTGAAAACAGCTCTGCGCATGTTAACGGGGCAGCATGCGAGTTTTCATTCGTAGCAAGCATTATCGAATTCTTGGACGTCTCTTGTCCCACCTCTGCTCACCAAACACATAGGGTGACACCACTCCTTACTATTCCTTCGTGAATAAAATAAACCTCGAATCGTTCGAATTTCAGGGTGCTGAATGTAAACTTTAAAATTTGCATTGTTTCAGTTTTTTAATTTTTAATTTGTAAATGACATTTTTCAATTTGGATTTTTCAAGAAACAACTTATAATCACTAAATTGTACTGCTTTTAAGTTGAAATAGTTTGAAAATGATATAATTTTGGTGTTGGAACCGTTCCCTGATATCTGGTGCGGCGGAATTGTTATCTACCCGTAATAAGATGCAATTCTTATTTTCGTTATTTTCGGCTCACTCCTTCCTAGCCATTCAATCTACTCTTCGAGTTTTCTTGAAATACACTCAATAGAGTAATAAGACCATAAAAGGAGGAAATTCCCAAAATTTATTGGGTCTAAACAGGTATACGGACCGTAGGATAGCTATAGGATAGGTCCTATGACCTATAGGAGATACGTGCTAGCTTCTAGAACAATGACCTACAGGTTTTCCCCGAGTTTAAATGAGGGATTTAAACTTTAAATGGCCGGGACGCCTAACAGTGGGTGCTTTGAATATTTGGGTCAATATATTTGGGTCAAAGGATTTAGGAAAAGTTTTTGAAAATGTGCAAAAGCTGTATATATATTGTAAAGGAATGTTTAAAAAATTTTTTGGATTTTTTCGAATTTGAAAAAAGTTTAAAATAAAATGTTATAAAACGAGTGTTTTAAACTGATTTGGGCAGGATTAGCCAGGGAACATAGTATAGGAAAAGTTATCAAAATTCTACAAAACTCGCCTATATATTCTAAAAAAATTCAAAAAGTTTCAGGAATTTAAAAATGTTCAGAAAAAAGACATGAATTTTCAACCAAAAGGATGGATTTTCAACACAGAAGATTAATTTTTGATTCAAAAATACTAAGTTTCAACAAAATAAGTACATGAATTTCCAACAAAAAATAAATACATTTTCAACCAAGAAGATTAATTTTCTATCGAATAAGACGCATTATCAACAAAAATAGTTTGTTCTAAAAAAGTTAAATTTTCAATAAAAAATTGAGTAGTTCACTTTCAGTAAAAAAAAACATCACGTGCGTCCTAAACTACGACCCAAGACAGATTTATGTGTAAACATCTTCGGTAAACATTAACTGAAATTGAAATCTTACCTAAAGCAAATAATAACTCACGCGCATGTAGGAGTATAAAAATTTATTTTCTCTTATTATGTAATGTCGTGCAAAAGTTTCTGGACATCTATTCTCCAATAGGCTGAACAGGCACCCTAGTTTTAATAATAATAAAGTGTAGATTTTCTCTCAATTATTGCATAAAAGGTGATAAAAGTACCCGTTTTAACGGCTTAAATGAAAGCTAGTATGTGTTAATTTTATTATAGAAGTTGTTTGAAAAAAAGTCAAATGTTAATGTTTCCGGAAAATATAAATAAATTCGGAAATAACCAATTTTTCATTGTTTGTGTGCTAATTTTGAAGAGAACATTCTGCAACTCTGTTAGAGTACTGTTCTATTAATTTACTTTATTTCAGTTATGAAAACCTGACTCATATGAATATTGATAAGTTCTTTAAATTAAGCTTAGGTTTGGTTGCATCGAAGGAAAAATTCTAGAAATATCTTATCAAGCCACTAAAATAATTAAGAAAATTATCTTTAAAACTATTTAAAAGAGATTAAAAAATATGAATTGCTTTTTGATTTATTAATTTATTAATTAATTTATTAATTTATTAATATATTGCTTTCAGTTTACGACAATTAGGCGTATCATTTTATCAGGTTTCGTGTAGTATTCGGATGTAAATTTAGAGTTGAATATTTTTAAAACTAGAGTGCTTTTATAAAGTTTTAAAAAGATAGGTCTAGAAACTTTTGCATAGTAGTGTATTACATTCTCTTATAAACTATCCAATGTAGGTATATTCTATTTCTGTGAAATAAAAATCTATCACTTTTATCCCGGAAACAATCATTTTCCACGATTTTAGGAAAAATATAATTCTTAAGCAAATAATAATTGTTCCAATAATTAAAAATTATTTACAAAATACTTGTAAACTCGTCCCTTAACAATTAAAAATAATACTTGTTAAAAAAATCCCAAGAATACCGTTTTTAGTATGAATTTAATAGAAAACTGCTATTTTGTAGTTTTCGGACACTTTCCAAGCACAATGACAATGGCTTGAAAGGGGGGTGGGGAGTCAAAATTAAAACTGACTGGGTGGAAATTATTCTTTGAACATGCGTCAAGAGGTTTTGAAGCCTTAATTCACAAAAAGTTATTAACAAGTAGCTCTTTTTTCCATTTTTTTGAAAATCAAGCTTTGTCCATTTAAAACACCATGTTAATTTCAAAGGCTCGGGGCACGGCTTAACTTTGACAAAAAAAGAAAACAAGACCAATTTTGAGTTAATAAACTGTAAATATAAATCAAGTATTTTTAAAATTGAACTATCTTAATTCGAAAGCCTTAGTAATTAATAAAATGTTTGCATCCAATTGAAACTTCAAAACCTTTTTTCAATTTTCAAAAACATTTTGATTAATATATTCATAATTAAATGCTTTTCTTCAATTTGAAATCCTATTCAAATAGTATCGCATGCTAAAATACTTCATTTGTTAAGCATCCAGTTTGGAAATTTTAAATTGCAAAATGTTTGTCTCAATATTTAACAATATTTGACAGTTCATTTAAAATAAGAAACTATAAATCAAAAATTCAGAAAAGAAATAAATAAAAATGAATTATTTGAAAGAAAATAAACCTCAATCGTTCGAATTTCAGGGTGCTGAATGTAAACTTTAAAATTTGCATTGTTTCATTTTTTTTAATTTTTAATTTGTAAATGATATTTTTGAATTTAGGTTTTTCAAGAAAGAACTTACAATCACTAAATTGTACTGCTTTTGAGTTAAAATAGTTTGAAAATGATATAATTTTCAATACTTAGAAATTTCTCTGAAAGAACTCTGGACACGCTTTGAGGTTCGCTATATCTGTTATAATAAATTTAAAATGAGAAAGTAAAAATGAAATATTCAAAAATAAACAAATCGAAATTAATTTATTTAAAATAAATTAAACCTCAAATCATTAAAATTTCAGAATGCAGAATGCAAACTTACAAATTTGCATTGTTTCATTTTTTTTATTTTTTATTTATAAGTGACATTTGTTAATTTTAATGTTTCAGTTTACCTTTGATACTCTAATTTTGCCATTTATTGTCCCCGATTCACTGAACAAAAACAACGTAGCACTATTTTATTCGTAACTTTTTACTATAACTTAAATTTACAGGGAAAATGTTTATTTTTGAATTATACTGTCTAACTTTAAAAGCTTTAGAATAAAAATTATTTGTCTTAGACAATACGACAATTTCAAGTCGGTTGTGTTTAAAATTTTTCAATTTTTAATGTTTTGATTTTAAATGCCTTAAAGTTAGAAATATTATAATTAATTACAGTCTTTACTATTAGAATATTCCACGAAGTATATCCAATTATCTCACTAAACCACTAATTCAGTTTCATAATTTTTAAAATCATTTTCGAGTTTAAATTTTTACGCCTTTTTTCTGTAAATTCAGAAATTAGCATTAATCAGAAAAAATATGACAGTACAATTTTCTCTATATGTACATATATTATGTATGTACATATTTATAACTTAAGAATAAATAAATAGATAAATAAAGAAAATAGTTAATCTTGGGGATTTAATTATTCAATGACAATGTACATTCCTAATCACTCGGTGATTAGGTCAGGAAAAAGCATTCAGTATTTTTTGAACGGCCCCTATATATATGAGGTGTCAAAAAATGGTGTCTCCAAAGTATATATAATTCGACGCAGAATTTGATGAAACGTATAAATCAATAAAGTCTCGGAAAAGTATTTTTGGTAACTTTTTTGAAAATCTTAAGAATCAGTTACATCTGGCTGGTCTGAAAGATCTAAATTCTAAAATTCGAACAAGAAACCTAAAACTTAATGCAGGAAAGTGTCCTTAAAATTTTTACTCAATATCTTTTTTTAGCTTTAGTAAATTTCCCGAGTACCCCATCCTTTAAATTTGAAGATTACACCTGGAGATGTGAAGAAAACCAGGTATATATTCCGGGCGAGTTACCTTCCCCTTCAAGTGGGACCCTTACCCCTCTCACCGCTCTCGGTACCCACTGCTCGCCTGCGTCTGTAGTCGACCCATGTCAGCGGGGGGTCATTTTACTCATGAGGAATAAAATCAAAAAACATAAAGATTTTCTAATTTTGCAACTAGTAATTTGGAAATATTATATTCGAAATCTACGTTTCTTGGCGATTCCAACGATATGTTACTTGACTTCGTAAGTTGAAAATTAGAAGTGTTTATTAGGCCATGTCCCGTTTTTTCGGATTGTAACGCTCGGATCGACTAGTTTCTAGACAGATCGGCTATTTTGATTTAAAAAATTAATAATAATTAACATAATTATTTGTTATGCCATAAAAGTCCAATATATAGATTATGCATTATATATAATTATTTACATTATATATAATAACAAAAAATGTGCAACTTCACAATTTGAAGGTCTCAAAATTAAATATTCAATAGTATCGAAAGTTGAACAATTCCGCACAATTTTGCAATTGTTACATTTTAGATATAAGCTGAATAGGACTTGCATGTTGGTGGCGGAAGTGAGAACGTGTTTGGTGACAGGTGGTGAGAGGATTTTACTGAATATGTGTGGAAGGTGTGAGTGGATTGTGAGGGTGGAAGCCGAGGAGGTGAGTAGAGTTGTGTGGGGTGGATTGGGGAGATAAAAAGTGGTTTTTGACGAGGGAGTGAGGTGCGATTAAGGTAGATAGTGAAAGTGAGGTTAGGTTTGGCAAGCAGTCGGAGGAGCTTGCGGTCGGGAGTCTTGGGCATTTGAGGGCTCAGGGGTGGTTATAGCAGAGTTAGGGGATGTAAAGGGAGAAAAGGGGTGTCTGCAGGGGCCATAAGTTATAGAAAAGGAAGAAAAAACAAGGGAAATAAAGGGAAAATTTGGCGGCGAAGCTGCAGAGACATCTGTCGGCCGCGGTGGGTATTGCATGGAGAATTCCCAGTTACCGGCGGCAGAGCGGGAGGTAAGCAGTGAGAGTGCTGTCAGTGCTGCTAGTGAAGTTGACGGGGAGGAAATTTTCCACGTGCCACGACGGACAACAAGGCGTGGCTCGGGGTCGAGTAGCGCGTCTGGGAGAGGGGGAAGGCGGAACGAAGGAAGCGAGAAGGTAAGGGAGAGAGAGTCGAGCACAAGTGACGGGGAGGATCTCTTGAAGAGGAAGAGAGACAGCCGAGAGAGTCCGGACAAAAGCGAATTGGAGAGTCCATTCAAAAAAAGCGTGAGAACACGTAGGTCACCCCCCCAAAAAATGGAGGGATTGTCAGAGAAGGAGGCTATCGGGATGCTGGTAGGCGAGATCAGGGAGCTAAGGAAGGACGTGAAGGGGACGAAAGAGCAGGTGGAAGGTATGAGGGAAGAAATGAGAATTAGAGATGAGAAATGGGAAAAGGAGATGAAAGAGATGAGGGAGAGAGTAGAGGGGTTAGAGAGGGAAAGGAAAGAGAAGGAAGTTAAAATAAAGCAGATGGGAGAGGAGATCAGGCTGTGGCAGGAAAGGACGGTAAAGAGACTTGAGAAGGTGGAGGGCAGGACGGAAATGGAAGTAGGTGACGGAGGTGGGGGAAGTGAGATTAAAGGTATTTGGGAGAGGGTAGAGAATATGATAAAAGATGAAGTAGGAGAGCGTAGGAATGAAAAGGAGGAGAGGGCGGATAGGGAACGGATAAGGGCAATGGAATTGAGAATGGAGAGAAAAGAGAAGGCAGACAGGAGAAATAATATTGTGATAAGAGGGTTGAAGTTGAAGAGTGGAGAAGAAAGGGAGGGCGTGGAAGAGCTGCTACAGAGCATAGGGTGGGTTAAAGGCAGGGTAGGGAAAATTAAGTTGGAGGGAAGGGAAGACAAGGAAGTGGCGGTTGTGGAGTTGGAGAGCTGGGAAGGAAAGTTGGGGGTAATGCGGAATAAGAGTAGGATACAGGATGAGGGAGTTTTCATAGATCACGATTTAACGAGAAAGGAAAGGGATGTACAGAGAATGCTTTATGACAGGGCGAGGAGGGAGAAGAGAGAAGGGAGATCGGCGAAGGTAGGATATAGAAAAATAAGAGTAGACGGGAAGATGTGGGTGTGGGATGAGGAGAGAGAGGTGTTGAAGGAAGTGCAGGGGAATTTGTTTCGTAGGAAGTAGGGGGGTGGGGGTAACGCAGGGTAGAGGAGTAGTGGAGGTGCTGTACTGGAACGTAGCAGGGGTAAAGAAGAAGGACGAGGAGTTCTGGCGGTATATCGAGGAATTTGATGTTGTTGGACTGGTAGAGACGTGGGTAGAAAGAAAGGAATGGGATAGAATAGAGCCAAAGCTACCAAGGGGGTATAGGTGGAGACTTCAGGAGACGGTCAGAGTGAAGGAGAAAGGAAGGGCCAGTGGGGGAATTATAACCGGGGTTAGAGATGGATTAGAGGAAAAAGTTCATGGAGAGGAAGAGGGGGAGGGAGTGCAAATGAGGGAAATAAAAATAGGAGGGATAAAGTGTAAGTTTGTGACAGTGTACAACAAGGATGGGATGGGTACTGGGTGGGGATTTTAATGCGAGGATGGGGAGCGAAGGGGGACTTTACACGGAAGGGGAGTGCTTCGAAAGGAAATCGAAGGATTTGATAATAAATAAGGAGGGGGAGATTCTAAGGGACTGGATGGAGGATAGAGGCTGGGCGGTGGCGAATGGTATGGCAACTGGGGACAAAGAAGGAGAATACACATACGTAAGTAAGGTGGGGGTATCGGTGATAGATTATGTGGTTATGAATATGCAAGGATGGGAGGAGACGGAAAAATTCGCAGTAGAGGGGAGGGTGGAATCAGACCATCAGCCATTGAGTCTGTGGATAAGAGGTGAGGGTGGCGGAAGACAAGGCAGGGAAGAAGTCCCGATAGGGGAGAGGGTGACCTGGACGAGGGAGGCGGTAGAGAAGTATCAAGAGGAGCTAGGAAAGGTACGCTTTGGAGGGGAGTCGGTGGAAGAGATATGGGAGGATCTGAAAGAGAAGGTGAAAGGTTGTGTGCAAAAGAAGGTATTTAGAAAGAAGAAGAAAGGAATGGTGGAGCCGTGGTGGGATAGGGAATGTGAAAAGATGAAGAGGAAGGTGGAGATGAAGTACAAGAAGTGGAAAGAGGGTGATGCGAGAAGGGAGGAGTACGTAGAAATGAGGAAGGGGTTTAGATTGGTGTGTAAGAAGAAATAACAGGAAAAGGAGAAAGATCTGGAAGACGAGTTAGCAAATGTTAAGACAGAAGGGGACGTCTGAAAGATAATAAACAGGTTTAGGAAGCGTAGGGTGGGGGTTAGCGAGAAGATAGGGAGTGAGGAGTGGAGAGAGTTTTTCAAAGAATCATTCCAGGGCTCGGATTCAAGGAAGAAGGATGGGGGAAGTAGAAGAACGGGGGAGGCAGAGATGGAGGATTTGAATGACGAAGAGATAGAGAAGCAGATAAGGAAGTTGAAAAGGTCAAAAGCAGCAGGGCTGAATGGGGTAGAGAAAGAAGCATGGCTGTTTAGTACAGAAGAGGTTAGGGAGAGGCTGAAGGAGGTAGTGAAGAAAGTATGGAGGGGCGAGGGATTCCCAGGAGGGTGGAGAGAAGGGCTAATAGTGCCACTGTATAAGAAAGGGGATAGAGATAGGCAGGAAAATTATAGAGGGATTACGCTAATGAATACGGCGTATAAGGTATACGCGATGGTGGTGGCAGAGAGACTGCGGAAGGATGTCGAGGAGAAAGGAATATTGCCGGAGACGCAGGCGGGATTTAGGGCGGGTAGGAGTACTATCGACAATATCTACGTGATGCAGCACGTGGTGGATAGAGAATTGGCGAAGAAGGGGACGAGAGTGTACGCGTTTTTTGTGGATCTCAAAGCCGCGTTTCCATCGGTGAATAGGTGGAGGTTGTGGGAGGCAATGGAGGATAGGGGAGTAGAGAGAGGCCTAATTGAAAGGGTAAGGGAGATATATGAAGAGACCAAAGACAAGGTAAGAGGAGGGGAGGGGATTTCGGAGGGATTCTGGATGGATAGGGGGTTAAGGCAGGGGTGTCCTCTGAGCCCAACGCTGTTTGCGATTTTGATTGCGGATATGGAAAGTAAGCTGGAGGCTGGGGTGGTAGGAGAAGTCAGGATAGGAGGGGTTAGAATTTGGTCACTAGCGTATGCAGATGACATAGTATTGCTGGCAAATAGCGAGGAGGCCTTAAAGGAGATGATGAAGAGGTTGAGAAGATACCTGGATGAAAAGGGGTTAGAGCTGAATGCGGAAAAGTCCAAGGTTATGGTGTTCAGAAAAGGAGGGGGAAGGGATAAGGGAAGGAAGTGGAAGTGGAAGGGAAAGGAGGTACAGGAGGTGAAAGAGTTTGTGTAACTGGGCTTCGTGTTTCGGAGGCATGGGGGAGTGGATGGTCACATAAAAGAGAGAATGAGGAGGGCAAATGTGGTGATGAGGAAAGTGTGGGGGTTGGGAATGAAGTTATTCGCAGAGGACTTTGGAAGGAGAATGAAATTGTTTGATTCACTAGTGATGAGTGTGCTATTGTATTGGGTAGAGGTGTGGGGGTGGAAGGAATGTGAAGAGGTAAATAGAACGCAGGAGAGGTATGTAAAGTGGACCCTGGGGTTGGCAAGGAACACGCCTAATTATATTGTCAGGAGGGAGACGGGGAGAACGAGTGTAGGAATTCTAGCAGGGAGCCGGGCGTGTAAATATGAGGAGAAATTTTTGGAAGAGGGGGGATGTAGGCTGGTTAGGGAGTGTTGGTGGGAGAAGGAGAACAGGGGAGGGGGTGGAAAGATGGAGGCGGAGAGGGAACGGTATTTTAGAATGAATGGATTGCAGATGGATGAAGTGAGAAGGATGCAAGAGGAAGGAAGGAAGGTTTATGAATTGGTTGAGCAAAACAGCATGGAGAGAGAGAAGACAGAAGGGGAAGAGAGAATAAGAGAGTCAAGATTTAACGGGAACTATGTGTGGATTATGCCAAGGGCAAGAGCAGAATATTTGTGTGTGAAAGGAGAGAAAAGAAGTCAGGAACTTATAGCGAGGATGAGGTGTGGGTGTATGGAGGGTTTCAATAGGTTTTGGCTCTCTCGAGAGAAGATGATGTGTGAACTGTGCGGAAAGGGGGATGCAAGAGTGGAGCACTGGCTGGAGGAGTGCGGGGAGGTGGAAAGAAGTGAGAGAAGCATGGAGGCATTGTTGCATGAAAAGAGGGAAAAAAGGGCAGTAGCATGGGTGAAGGGAGTGGTGGGGAAGATGGAGATGAAGAGAACGAAGGAGGAAGAGGAGTGGAGAAGGAAAGATTGTAAATAGGAGAGAAAGTAGATATAAGTAAGATGTAAATATTGTAAATAGTAGATAAGTAATAGGTATTAGCTGCGAAAACAGAGGTTGGCAAGCGAGGCAATGCGAAAAAGTAGGGACATGCGAGCGAGGCGAGGCGAAGCGAGGAAGGCAAGGCGATACGAGCGTGCGGCTTAGAGATAAGGAATGGATGGATGTTAGTTTTTAAGGGTTAGTTTTAAGGAAATTCTGTGAAAAATGGATGTGTAAGCAAGTTAATTTTTTAAGGCCAGCAGGCTGAAAAATAAACGTTTATCTTATATAAGCTTAATAGTTGAAATTTCTTAAAATGTAAACTTTCTCAATCAAATCATATCAACTTCAGGTGCGGAAAATGGAAGGACAATTTCATTGTTAATGAATGCAAAATTTCAGATATGTAACTCGTCTGCAGTTGAACAATTTTGAATATGGTCGAAGAGAATCAAAAAAATGACGTTATCTTTTCTTTATTCTATTCTGGCGTATTCTGTTATAAAAGTTACAATATATTCACTTACGTTATTCAAAATAGCAAAATTCACGCCTAGAGTTCTTAAATGCTCAAGAATTTATGTTGAGCAAATGCTCTCGAGAATATGCTCATCATTTAAGCTCGAACAGAGCATTTATAGAGAATTTAAGAGAATTTGAAGCATTTATTGTTTAAACAAATATATATAATAATTAACGGATATATTTTTACAAAAAAATTCTAGAGTGAAATAAATATATACTTTTTTTCAAATTACAGAGTTGCTACAAGTCAGGTCATTCCAGAAAGTCAGGGAATATCAGAAAAAACCTGACAGACTTAGAGAATTTTCGATAACTTGAAGTTGTAATTAATTTTGTTATTATGGCTAAAAATCGCAACTATTTGGTTGAAATATGTTCTCGAGATAAAAATTAATTGTTTTAACTAAAAACTTAACTCCTTAAGTCAACTTCTTAAGTTAAAAATTCAAATATTCAGTTTCAAATTCTTGTATTCTATTGAAAACTCGAATTTTGTCGCAGAGTACATAATCTGCTTTGTGACTAATTCATTTTTTTTCTGGAAATTCCTTTGAAAATTCAAATATATGGTTGAAAATTCATGTAAATATTTCGGCAGAAAATTCATCTTATTGATTGAAAATTGATCTTTTTGGTTGAAAATGAGTTTTTAGTTATTTTGAATTAATCTTTTTAACTGGAAATGTAACTGTTCCGTTTTTTGTCGAAAATTTATATTTTTTGATAAAAATTTAATCTTCTTGGTTGAAAATTACACTATTTCATTGAAAATTTCGTTTAACTTTATTGAAAATTATGTTTTATAGATGAGAATTAATGTTTTTAACTAGAAACTTAACTCGTACATACTATTTCGTTGAAAGTATACTTTAATTTGATTTAAAATTAATTTTTTTACTGAAAATTTAACTTATCTATTTTTAGTTGAAAATTTATCTGTTTTCAGTGATAATTGAACTATTTGTTGAAAATCCGTTTTTTTTTGTTTGTTAAAGAGTATTCTGATTAGTTGAAACTCTATCGTTTTGGTTAAAAATTCATTTCTTTGCTTGAAAATTGAACTGTTTTGTTGATTTTCTTTTTCGTTGAAAATTTATTTTACTTCCTGATAATTATCCTATTTTATTTTTGGTAGAAAATTTATCTTTTTAGTTTGAAATTCATGTATTTGGTCGAAAATGAAATTTTTTCATTTGAAAATTCATAATTTTAGTTGAAAATTCACTTTAACTATACCATTTTTTGTGAAAAATTTA
The DNA here is from genome assembly GCA_932178445.1 of Andricus quercusramuli. Classification (NCBI taxonomy): domain Eukaryota; kingdom Metazoa; phylum Arthropoda; class Insecta; order Hymenoptera; family Cynipidae; genus Andricus; species Andricus quercusramuli. Next base: position 33,184 of record CAKNXH010085266.1, on the reverse strand, counting down.
CCCTTTTTGATAGAAATGTAATGTTTTTCGCTAAAAAATTATCTGTTCAGTAGAAAATTTGACTATTCTACTTTCTGTTGAAAATTCATTTCTTTCATGGAAAAAAAACTGTTTAGTTGAAATTCGTTTGTTCGTTGATAGGGAAAACATATTTTGGATTGAAAAATCAACTATTTGGTCCAAATTTCATATTTTTGGTTGAAAATTCATCATTGTGATTAAAAATTAATTTATTCGGTTATCAATTCGTTTGTTTTTAGTTGACAATTAATTTTTGTTTAAATGAACATATAACTATTCTATTTTCGCTTGAAAATTTACATTTTCAGTTGAAAATGAATTAATTTGGTTGAAAACTCGTTTTCCTTTTTAAATTTACTTTTCTAACTGCAAATTGAAATATAATATTTTTTATTTGTAAATTTATCTTTTTTAGTTTAAAATTGAATTATTTTGTTTAGAATTAATTTTTTGGTTAAAAATTGATTGTCTTAACTGGAAATTGAATACTTTTATTTTTTGTTAAAAAATCGTTTTTGGATGAAAAAAAAAAATATTTTGTTGAAAATCCGTTTTTTCTATTTGGGGATTTATTTTTCTGACATTTTAGCTATTCTAATTATGGTTAAAAATTGATTTTTTTTAGATAAAAATTCTTGTACTTTCTTAAGAATGAGTCTTTTTGGTAGAAAATTAATCTTTTTCGTTGAAAATTAAACTATTTCATTAAAAATTCATATTTTTGTTTGGAGATTGATTGTCGTAACTAATAAATTGATTTCTTCTACTTTTGTTTAAGAAATCGTTTTTGGATGAGAAAAAAACTATTTTGTCGAAAATCTATTTTTGCTGGTTGAAGATTTATTTTACTGACGTTTTAACTATTCTAATTATGATTAAAAATTGCTTTGTTTAGATGATAATTCATTTAATTTGTTGAAAATGAGTCTCTAGGGTAGAAAATTAATCTTTTGGGTTGAAAATTCAACTATTTGGTTAAAAATTCATATTTTTGGTTGGAGATTTTAGTTGAAAATTCATTCCTTTGACTGAAAATTCATCTTTTTGACTTGAAAACACAACTAAAAAGTGTTTTAAATATATTTAGAAACAAAATTTATAGAAAATACGATTTTTTAAATACTAATTGAAAATGCTCATAAATGCTCATTAAATTTTCAAAGCAGATAAGGGTCGAGCATATTCTCGAGCATATTCTCATGCTCGTGAGAATTTCTCCGAGCACTTATAGTTTTTCTAACACTATTCACGCCGAAATTATAATTCGTTAATTTTACTGCAATTCTGAACAATATATCATGCAAATCGTTGTCTTTTATATAATTATTATTAAAAGATAAACGGATCATATTAAACAAAAACCATGAAATTATTATTTACAGTTCAATTCGAACGGAACATAATTTCAATAAACAGTGATAAATATTCATTTTTTTATTGATTGTTAGTGACATCAATCGCCGGATAACTTCGAATTGCTCTAGTGATCATGAATATTTTCAGAAAACTATATCATCTACTGAAATTCCTTTCAGCGACAGCGCCTCTTTTGCCCATTTTACTCACGACAACTGTTAAGAGGGGATGGATACTTCAGCGGGTTGAGAGGCACAGCGGGGACGGTAAGATTTTCGCCGACAGCGCCGTCTACATTTATATTACCCTACTAATAATTCTATCCCCACTCCACCGCCACTTGCCGCATCTAGGTGTATAATATCTTTGACTTGGTAGTGCAAGCATAAGAAAACGTCAGTAGCGCCCTCATCTTAACATTGTGGTGTTAATGCGAATTAAATTTGAAAACTGCGCGCGGTTAATGTTAGCTGAGGCAGGTGATGAGTTTTTATAGTTAAAAGTGTCTATTATCAAACTACAGATAATATTTATGGAATAAAAAAAGGTGTAGTGTTAACAGTTTTAAGAAAAAAAATTGTAGGACATGTATGAGAATGTTTTTGAATAGAATTGCCTACGAAGTTGTTTCCTAACCTAGAAATGTGAAAGAGTCAAGGGTTTTCGAAATACAATTGATATTTATTTAATCAAAATTTGATATTGAGCATTCATGTACATTTTAGAGCTGCATGCATAAGCGTGCGCAGGTATTTGTTATAGTTATCATATGGCCACACCACGCTGAAAAAACCAGTTCTCGTTAGATCACTGAAGTTAAGCAGTGTTGGGCGCGGTTAGTACTTGGATGGGTGACCATTCGGGAATAATACTACTGCGTGCCGTTGGCGTCGTGGATGTGGTGAGCCCACACTTGTAGTTATTTACTACAAGAAACTATCCACCTAGAAACACTACCCGAATCAGGTAGTGTGACGCCTACGCCGAAGGGGAAATGGCTTAATGGTATACATACATACATACATACATACATGCATACATCTATTATGGAGGTGTATTTACATTATGAGTGTAAGGGTAAGATACAAATTATTGTTGGAGATTTTTTATTAGGTAATATATAACTAATACTTAGAATCCCTGAAATTTATGTAAATTAGCGAAATAAATTAAAAATATTTCAGTCTAAAAAAAGAAGCATTTTGTAATTGAAATTTGGCACTCGGAATGCTGAAAATTTTAGTACGTGTAAACGAACTTTTAAAGTATTTATGAACTTATCAAATGGACCTGCTTCGAAGTAAACATTCTTGGAATAGAAGAAACCTTATTAGAATTACGAAAATTATCAGGCAGTTACAATTTTTAAGTATAAAGCTTCTGCATTTTATAATTGAAGAATTGAACGAATTCACAAGTTCTTCTCAAATCCAGTAATTTGTTATTTTTTTATAGTTTCGTATACTTTTAGTTTAGAAAATTATATTACAAAGTTATTCATTCAAGCACGAACTAAATAGATATCCCTTCTACAAAAAAATGATTGGATCCGATTGCGAACGATTGAACAAAAATTTCAATCGTTCCCAATTGTGTTTCTTAATCGGGTCGCACCGATTCGGAACGATTGAGGCCGGCTATCGTTGCCTATCGTTTTCAATCGGGACTCGAGATAAAGTAAATCTGCCATTATGTTGGTGGCAGCACATTGATCTCGCGGGAATTATTTGAAAATGTGTACTCACTTTTTTTTACATCTCTGTAAAACATAACTTTTAAAAAGATGTAAAATTGTTGAATAGTTCCCTCGCAATCAAGGAGCAGCCATCAACATATTTTGAAATAACTTATTTTGTAGTAATTTTCATTAGATTATCATATTATTTGTCATTAACAATGGCAACGGCTATACCACGCTGGAAACACGAGTTCCCGTTAGATCACTGAAGTTAAGCAGTGTTGGGCGCGGTTAGTACTTGGATGGATGACCGTTCGAGAATAATACTACTGCGTTGCTGTTGGCGGTCGTGGGTGTGGTGAGCCCACACTTGTAGTTATTTACTACAAGAAACTATCCACCTAGAAACACTACCCGAATCGGGTAGTGTCACGCCTACCCCTACATGCTCGCCGAAAGGGAAACGGCTTAACGGTATAAAAAAAAAACATGTTAATTTGTTTAATCTGGTTGCGGCTTATTTTTTTTTGTTTGGTTTTAATACCTAAGTATAATAATTAAACAGGTTATTAGAAGTTATTTTTCAAATAAATTAACAATATTATTTTATTTTCATTTTGAAATTTAGGTTGCAAATTATATTTAAAAAACCCCTTCATCGGTGTAACGGGGTACCCGGGTATCCACCTCCCTTTTTTCAATTTTTTTAATTCTTAAGAAGAGAACTAACGTGCGGTAGCTGCTTGCCAAATATTTCTGTAGCACAGAACATCCCAAGTCATATTTCCCACCCCTTAATAATAATTTTAAAAAACCCCTAAGACCAGTCCTACCACCTTTACCTGAACAAATCCGAAGACCTTCTACAGAAAACACTCAAAAAATTAAAAAGTTTGAAATAATCACCCAAATCACCTTCAGAAAACCCCAACTTATATTTCCAGCCTCATGATAATATTAAAAAAAAAACCCCTAAGACCACCACTACTACTTTTACCTTAGCAAATCCCAAAAGCCTCTACGTAAAACTTAAATAATTAAAATTTTTTTAATAATTACCCCAGTCAACTTCAGAAACCCACAAGTTATATTCTCCACCCTATGATAATATTGAAAAACCCCCTAACACCACCACTTCCACTTTTGCCTTAATAAATCCGAAGAGCATCCACGTAAAACACTCAACGAATTTCAAAATTTTGAATAATCACACAAGTTACCTTCAGAAAACTTCGAACTATATTTCCAACCCCATTATAATATTCAATAACCCCCTAAGACCACCCCTTCCACTTTTAATACGATAAATCCTAAATGTCTCAACGTAAAGCACTAAAAAAATATTTGAAAAATTGAAATAATCATCCAAGTCACCTTCAGAAAACCAAAAACTACATTTCCAACCCCATAATAATATTTAACAGCCCCCTAAGACCACCAACACTTTTGCCTGAACAAATCCGATGACCCTCCACGTGAACTTACCCGATTGAGAACGATTCAAACGCTTGTCCCGATTGAAAGCGATTGAGAACGATGAACAAAATTTTGTCCCTATTAATACCAATTCAAAACGATTCACCTGTTAATCGGTCTCAATCGGGTCCAATCATTTTTTTCTAGAAGGGATATAAAAGAATAAGCTTCATGATAAGTTTTTCAAATTCCATCATTGATGTTTGAAATATTAAGAAGAGTCAATTATATATTGTATGCTTTGAGTTATATATGTAGCTTATAACAGTGATATAACTGGACGTCAGTAAGAATTTTTTGCCTGTGTGTTGGAATATATATCGAATTGAATTTCTTTTAAAAAAAAACAGGTGCATTCATATATTTCTTTTGCTTTCCTTTCTTTTACCTAACTAAGATGCTTCTTCTTTTCAGGTATCATTTTCTTTTATTCCCAAGATGTGAAATTATTGTAGAATCTAAAGAAAAAGATACTTGTCCCATTTAAAAAAGTGAAACATTAATTTTGAATGATTGTTCAGACATACAACACAATATATGGGCTATTTGCAAATAGATTTTAATTTGTTTGTCCCTGGAAGTCTATTCGATATTCCTAGACCATTTTTGTTCTTTTATAGGGCTTATAGCACATACGGTAGCCCACACTTTCTGAGTCCACATAGATAAAGTTTTAAAAATCACAGTTACCCCACTAAAAAAAAAGTCAGGAATCATCACAAATGGTCAGAAGTTCTGACGATACCTGAACATCCCGACCATTCCTGACGATTTCTGAAGATATGCTAATTCACATCCTATCAGGTAGCTCATCGGCTAGGACCGCAGGTAGGCCTACCCAAAATGAATAAAAATTAAAAATAATTTTTTTTCAATGTTGCATATACAGATTCAAAAGTTAGAAATTCAGAATCTACGGGTTTCGACGATTTCAGATACCTAACAATTTTCCTAAAAAATTTAAAATTAGATCAAATATAATGTATCTTGTAAAGAGAAAGAGATACGTCAAAACGGACAAAATTTTCAGACTCACCTTCAGTCATTCAATATATAAATATTATTAATTAAATATAAGTAAAAAGAGAATGTGCATAAATAAATATAAATAAATAATATAAATAACCTGGGAAATATAGAAGGGATTAGGTTTTATGGCATTCTAGTCTTGGACGCCTAATAAAAGGATTATCCTTTAAACCCAAGCTCTGACGATTTCTGAACATTTCTAACGAATTCTGACTTTTCCTTACGATTTCTGTCGAGAAACGTAATAAAAGTGGCCAGAAATGGTCAGAAAACCTGACTTTTTTTCTGACGATTCCTGACTTTTTTCAGTAGGGTAGGCATACCTTTTTCGTAACAAAGTACTCAGTTTTTAGTATCTTCACGTGTACCTCCTTCAGATTCACATATTTGAAATGTGACAGGAGTAGTAAAAATATACTCATATACCAGAAATTATAGATGCTAGATGAAAGAACCATGCATATAAGTCGCTTCAAAACACGGAGGAGAGTATGAGAGGCACCTGAAGTAACAACTCCGAAGCCTGCCAAAAAGAGGATCAAAAGGAAAATTATTTCCCCACATAATATCAACAAAAAAAAGGCTTCGCATTATATCAGGTGAAAGATAAAAAATAACTACGAAGCCTTTGATTGTTTTCTCTGGTAAAAGGCTCAAAGCCGCATTAATGAGACACAGAACGCCTTTCTTTATGTTTGGTAAAAAAAAATGTTCAAAAAATTGTTAATTTTTAAAAAGTATTTCATATTCGTTAAAAGAAAACTTTTAAACATTTTTAACACTTTTTCCGAACCACTTTTTTTTAAAATAATGTACTTTCAGTAAAAGAATAATTTAGACACAAATTATTGCAAAAAATCATCAATCTAGTTCGAACAACTTTCTCACGTTATAAAGTACACTCTAGTACATATATTTCTATGAAAACTGTTAACAAAATTTACATTATTTAGAACTTCAATTCGCTCGCGTTTCGGAAACCAAAACTGAAATCTATTTGCAAGTCGCTCATATAATAAACAAATATTTATTTTCTTTCTTTTAGAATCTTCCTTTTCAGAGAGTTTGGCACGTTTTTTATGACAACCAATTAAAATTTATGTGACAATCATATATTTTATTTTATTCTTTCAAGATTCGGGAAAGATAATCAACACATTTTTATACATAAAGAATTCGAAAACATTTATTGAAGAATACACAGTATGTCTAAAACTTCCTCAAACCTTTCAAGAAAAAACACGCTTAAGAACTATGACGCCATAATATAATTGCATACTTTTGGAGTAAAAAAAAAGAAGAAAATGTGAACTAAAATGAAAATTGAATTGCGATTGCCGATATAAGTATGCTGATAGCGACGCATATATAACTACAGTAGAAGCCCCATAACTTTCCATCCCCCTTTGCAACTATTTTCGTACTGACCCATACGTCCCCCACTCGGAACAGATTTGCAATACTATCAATTGTTTATAATGTGGAGTAGAGTGGGGGACGAATTGGAGATTCTGAAAGTATATGTGAAGGGGAATGGAAACTCATTAGACGGAAACTTATCTGACTACTGTGAAATTCTGTATTAAGATTTTTCAGAAAATTTGTAAATAAACAAAACGCTTAAAAAACTATGACAGGAAGTACATGTCAGTCATCGTAAGGTCGGTAAATTACAAACATCCATTTTCATCCGAACGTGGACCAAACAGTTGAGTACATTAGTAGTCATAATACTTTCCAAATATATTCAGTAGTCAATTATTTGCACCGCTTTGATCAACTTTGAATAAAAATTAATGATCAAGAATTCACTGTCCTTTCACTTTTCCAACGTTATCGTTGGAATTTTTGTACAATGCAGGCAACGTAAAATATAACTCTCTTAAACCTCAATGCTAAAGCTTTTACAACAGTCTTCACAACAACAAAAAAACGTTTAGCATCTACGAAAGAAACAACTTTTACTTCATTGTAATTTGCTGAAGAACTTTTAAGCATCTCCTAATGGTGCGCAGTCCAGAATGAAACTTCGTTCTACATGCTCCTTTGTATATTAATCTTTAAAAAACTCGGCTATCTTAAATGTCGAAGAAGCAAAGCTAAGTGTGTGCATCTGATCCAAAGTAGCGGACCCTTCATTCTGTACATGCTATATTTGCTTCATCTAGGTTAAAAATAGAGTTTTGCAATGAAAGGCATGTGAAACATAGGTCACATGCACAGATTCCTACGGTGTCAACATTTTTTTCGCTAAACTCCTGTCCACACGAAACGAGATATTACGTTACAGATTTGGGTACTTAAATGAAAGGCACTAAGGAACGTTTGTGTAGGGAAAAGGTGCCCACAGGGAATCAGAAAAATATTAGTATTCACTCCCTGTGCACACCGAACAACTGTGTGAATAAGAGTTTAGCGACAAAAAAATGTCGTTAACGTAGTAATCTGGTCACGTAACCCATGTTTGACCTGCCCTTCATATTTGAAAAAACATTCAATTGCAAACCCTATAGTGAGCAGTATCGTATTTTAAATACAGAACATTGGTTTAATCTGCTCTAATTTACAGAAATTGGCAGTGGTTCTCCTTTATGAGATTTCAAACTATGACGCTGCGATGGTTCCAATCCATCCTTCATAGTATAAGAATTTTCTTTGGTTTATCTTAAGTTAAGAAAGCATCTTCGAACATTTCACACGCATGATTCGTAAAAAGTTGGATAAATCATGCATTTCCAACGAAAAATAAAAATATATGTAAAATATTATCGCATATGTGTACGTAATTCAAAAAAGATCTTAAGTATACAATATACAGTGTTACTGCGTAACTATTCAAATTAATATTTCGAATATTTTATATTTTTGTATTCTAGCATATTGTAAGTAAATTTAAACTTGAAGTTGTATAATTTCACTTTCTCATTCTTTTTGTATTTTCGACAACCTTCAAGATGTTTGTATATTTTTCATTTAAATTCCTTTAGGCTATTTGATTTTACGATAAGAACGTGCTTTTTCCTTACTTCTGAAAAATAGCCCTTTACAGCTTTGAGCATCTGTCTTCAAAATTCGTCGTTTCATATTGTAAAGTTTATGCTTATCCTGTAAATCCCTTTATTGAGGTTCAGCTTGCTCATTTAGTTTCCTTGAATCTTGAGAAAGTTCGCAAGGGTCTCCTTAGGTCCTCTACCTAGCCCTTCCGATCCACCCCCCAGCAATGGGCCTGTCCTGGCAATCCCTCCCACGCCAAATTTTTCCCTCTCTTCCAAATTTGTCAATTTACCCAACTCTCGCACCTCCATGCACCCTCGAAGCACGAAGTTTCTTCAGATAAAAATTAACACTCGGTAGAGCAACAAGCTCCGTATTTTTCGACTCGTTATTCAAAATTCGGACTTGTGCCTTTTTCGCTTTTCGTCGTCTCTACCAAGCATTTACCTCGGATAATCACTTCACTGTTCACTAAACCTATTTCTTTATTTTACCATATACACATAAAATTGTAATCTATTAACATTTCTGTTGTTCCTAAATATATTATGTTAAAATTTACAATTTGTGTTTCGTACATTATTTTCGCTAAATTTGGGGTAATTCGATTTAAACCCCAAGACTCACGTTAAACTAAACGTGGGAATAAACATTGGTCCTTCGAAAACGGATACTTTACCGCGTGTGCTTAAATAATTTGAATCACGTCGCGTAAAGATTGTGGAACAGCATTCTCCAGAAGTCTGCGACCAAGTGAAGTGAAGTGGATATCGAACTAAAAACATTTGAACATTGTGGACATCTTTTGCATCTGATATCTCGTGAGTGTTAGCAACAATCTCGCGAAAAAGTTGTTAAATTTCGTATCGGAGAGAAGACCAGGCTCGTCGAAGCCCGACTGTATTGTGCATCGACGACGAGATTTGTGGTCCAAAATCTCTCATAGCAAGCTTATTGACAATTGGGTCAATAAGTTTAATTTCAATAATCGTTTGGAATATCAAGGTCCAGAATACAGCCCAGCAGAGGAAACTGGTCCAGAATCTTCCAGCCACCATCGCCTCTTCAAATCCTGACGATCAACTGCAGCAGCCGTCACCTGTCCAGAGTTCATCTCAAAGGTTAGCAAGTTATTTGAATCACCAACTATTCCTGGTTTATTACTTCTTACTCCCAAAATGCTAATTTCTTGTTGTTCTTAATTCATAATTTGTCAAAATTTTCAAAATGTCGAGAGAAACAAAAATTAAAGTTTTCAAAGCGAAAATCAGCAACGCGCAACGTGTGCTAGCAAATTTTGAAAAATTTCTGGCCGATTACGCACCAGAAAGAGATTTCCCTATTTTAGAAATAAGAAAAAAAGAGCTAGCTTTTGAACGCGAAAATTTTGATAAATTCATATCCGAAGTGGAGTTACTCGAGAACGATCCCGATTATGGAAACGTTAAAACGCAATTTGATGAAAGCTATTTTTCGTGTTATAGTAAAGCTTTTCTCATAAAAAAGGCCGCGAACGCGAGTGCAATGCCCACTACACAAATTAAAACAGTTTCTTTACCTTCGCTGAATAATTTAAATTTAGAAGATCTCGTAAAAACCGGAAGCACCGTTCGATCGCATAGAGGAAAGCTCCCATTGTTAAATATACCGACATTCAGCGGAAGCTATGACACGTGGCTAGGTTTTCATGATTTATTTAAATCTCTTGTCGATGATCATAAATCTATTACAGATATCGAAAAATTTTATCACCTCAAGGGTTGTTTAAAGGGCGATGCTGCGGAAGTCCTAGCTTCAATTGAACTGTCGGCAGAAAATTATAGTGTCGCGTGGGAATTATTAAGGGAGCGTTATGATAATCGCAAAATCATTGGCGAAGGACATGTAAAGTCTTTATTACATTTGCCATGCGTGTCAAAAGAATTTCCCGTTCGTTCGCTTCTCGATCAAGTGCAAAAACATATCAGAGCTCTTAAAGCTTTAAAAGAATCTGTTGATGGCTTGGATATGCTGTTAGTCGTAATTATTAAAGAAAAATTGAATCCTTTCCTTCGCGAAAAATGGGAAGATTCTAGCAGCGAACTTTCTCAGCCAACCTATAGCGATATCATAACATTTTTACAAAATCGTGCGCAATTCAAAGACACTAAGTCTTATCAGCGAGCGCCAGTAGCAAAAAATCAAAATTTGACTTCGCACTCTCGTCAAAGTCAGCGCTCACAACACGCGTACATGGCTTCAACCACGAAGGTTGTTTGCTCTCACTGTCAGGGAGAACATTTTATTTCGTTTTGCGAAAAATTCAAAATTTTATCGCCGCAGGAGCGTTTTCAGACCGCGGAAAAAGCATCCCTTTGCTTGAATTGCTTACGCAGTAATCACCGTGTGTCTGCGTGCTCTGCCTCTACTTCTCGTAAGTGTAACAAAAAACACAGTACCCTTTTGCATTTTGAGAAACCTTCGTCCATAGAATCAAATAGTTCAGAGCCTGCTGTTCAAACCTCAAAAACAAGCAAATCTATTACTTGCTCGTTCGCGACCGATACTTCTGAAGGTGTACTAGCCACTGCTATCGTTGACCTTTTTAATCCACAAGGCAAGTCGAAACCTTGTCGTGTATTTTTGGATTCAGGCTCTCAAGCAAATTTTATAACAGAAGATACTGCATCTTTTCTAAACTTACGCAAAAAATCAGTTGACATTTCGGTCACTGGTGTCGAATATACTTCCACAGGAATCAAACACCTAGTTTCCGCGACCATGAAATCGCGATTTGGTAAATATCAAAAAAATCTTGATCTTCTCGTACTTCTTCGCATCACAGCGAAAATGCCTACTTCACCTATAAATCGAACTGACTTTGAATTCCCGAAAAATATCACTTTGGCAGATCCCGAATTTCACAAGCCATCTGACATCGATCTTCTTATTGGCGTCAAACTCTTTTATAAACTCTTGTGCGTAGGTCAAATTGAATTAAAAAATCATCCTGACGTTGTACTTCAAAAAACTCAACTCGGATGGATCGTAGTGGGTGAAATAAATAGCCCTTCTCCCACAAGAGAAATTCAGTGTCATCTCGCAATTCACTCAACACCTTTCGATTCAAGTCTCACTAAATTTTGGGAAGTCGAGGAAATTCCCAGTTCAAAAATGCTTTCTATTGAACAAAAGGCATGCGAGGCGCATTTTGCAAATAATACGCAACGCAATGCCGACGGTCGCTGCATTATCAAACTGCCCTTTAATGAAAATAAGAGCAAACTCGGAGATTCGCTCCCCATGGCTTCTCGTCGGTTTAAATACTTAGAAAATCGGTTCGTAAAAAATCCTGAATTGAAACAGGAATATTCTAAATTTCTAGACGAATATGAGGCTTTGAATCACATGTCGCTTTTCGAAAATTCAAGTTCTGCTGAACTTGGATTCTATCTCCCACATCATGCCGTAATAAAATCGGACAGCCTCACCACTAAAATTCGTGTCGTTTTCGATGGTTCCGCCAAAACTTCTTCTGGCATTTCTCTTAATGATTCGCTAATGGTCGGTCCTACAATTCAGGAGGACCTCTTTTCTTTGCTAACTCGATTTCGGACTCACAAATATGCTCTAACCGCAGACATAGAGAAAATGTATCGTCAGGTCTTGGTACATACCGACGATACTATCTACCAAAAAATACTCTTTCGCGAAAATGAAAATAATCCCGTAAAAACATACTCGCTGAACACCGTGACATACGGTACCTCCTGTGCTTCCTTTCTCGCCATTCGCGCGCTACATCAGTTAGCCGACGACGAAGGAGCACATCATCCAATCGCAGCGGCCGTTTTGAAAAGAGATTTTTATGTAGACGATCTCTTAAGCGGTGCGAATACACGGCACGAAGCCATATTTCTTCGAAATGATCTCAAAAAACTTTTGGAAAAAGGAGGATTCCCTCTTCGTAAATGGGCGTCAAATGACCCTACTCTAGTTTCGGACGTTTCAGTCAATCCGTCTGAAACTCACATGTCACTCGATCCAAATTCAAATGTCAAAACTTTAGGAATTCAGTGGAATCCTGGTAAAGATTTCATTTTTTATTCGGTGAACTTGTCGGATTTTTCAAAGCAAGTCACAAAACGTTCCATTCTTTCGCAGATCGCAAAACTTTTTGACCCGCTAGGTTTATTGGGTCCTGTAATTGTGAAAGCAAAAATTATGATCCAGCTTTTATGGAAAGCTGGCGTTTCTTGGGATGGCTCAATTCCTCTCAGCATCCACACTATGTGGACAGAATATAAAGAGCAATTACCGCTTTTAAGTAACGTAAAATTTGATCGTCTTATACTCTTGTTTCTTGTTTGCTCAAAATCTAGAGTTGCACCTGTAAGCAGCAACACAATGACATTACCGCGCCTCGAGTTATGCGCGGCCCTTTTACTTTCACAATTAGTCACGGCTTCTAAGAAAGCTCTTCAAATCGACTTCAAAAAAATTGTTCTCTGGTCAGACTCCACTATAACTCTTCAGTGGATAAAAACTGAACCACATACGCAACCTACTTTTATTGCTAATCGAATCGCGGAAATTCAAAAACTCACCCCAGTTTGTAAGTGGAGGCACGTTCCCTCTGAAAACAACCCCTCCGATTTGGTATCGCGAGGTCAAATGCCTCAAGAATTTCTCGAATCTCAAATATGGAAAAATGGTCCTCACTGGCTGTCGCAAGAGGAAACTCACTGGCCTGCCAAAATTCACGTGGATAAAGCACCGCCTAAACGCTCGTTTATCGCCGCGCCAATTAACGTGAAAGTGGTACTTGTAAGAAAAGACCTTCTTGAAAAATATAGTCCGATGGCTAAACTTCAGCGCCATATCGCGTATCTACTTCGTTTTATAAACAATTCAAAAAATAAAAACAATAAATATATTGGACCTCTCGCTGAGACAGAACTTGATGCTTCAACTCGATGCATAATTCAGCTCACGCAATCAGCTGAATTCTCGAAAGAAATTAGCCATTTAAAAAGTGGCGAAAAAATCGATGATCGCAGTCGATTAATTCCCTTGAACCCATACGTCGATAAGCAGGGCATTCTCAGGGTTGGCGGTAGGTTAGTTCATTCGGATCTGTCCTACGATCAAAAACATCCTATTTTATTGCCGTCAAATCACATGATGGGGGATCTTCCTCAGGTACGCACTTCGCAATCGCTTCGACCTTTTCTTAATGTCGGTGTTGATTATTGTGGTCCGCTGTACATTATGGAAAGGCGCTTTCAAAATCGAAAAAAGATTAAGGTTTACGTCGCAATCTATGTTTGCATGGGCACTAAAGCTGTCCATCTTGAATTAGTCAGTGATATGACAACAGAAGCTTTTATTGCTAGTTTAAAAAGATTCTTTTCTAGAAGAGGAAAATCAAAGTCAATATATTCCGATAACGGAAAAAATTTCGTTGGTGCCAATCGCGAACTTAACGATCTTTATCAATTGCTTCTCTCGGCTGAGCATAATAAGAACGTACAGCAATTTTTGATGAATGAAAGAATCACGTGGCATTTTATACCTCCCGGTGCACCGCATTTCGGTGGTCTTTGGGAGGCTGCCGTGAAATCGTTCAAGCACCATCTTTTGCGCACGGTCGGAGACACGTTATTGACCTATGAACAACTTGAAACTTGTATGATTGAAATCGAAGCCATTTTAAATTCTCGTCCCATTTCACCTTTGTCTGCCGATCCAAACGACCTCCGTCCTTTGACTCCTGGTCACATCCTAGTTGGTGGTCCATTAACAAGCCTCCCACAGATAAATCTCTCGGACATTCCTGCTAATCGTTTGTCGGCTTGGGAGCACACTCAAAAAATGCGGGAGCATTTTTGGAAAAGATGGAGCACGGAATATCTCAATCAGCTAATCGTTCGCAGCAAATGGCCATTGAACTCCAGCCATTGCATTAAAGTTGGATCCATGGTAATGATCAAGGAGGATGAGATCACTCCTCCATTGCAATGGGCAGTAGGCAGAATCATCGCCGTCCAGCCAGGTGCAGATGGAATCGTCAGATCAGCTACTGTCAAGACTGTTAAGGGAGAGTATAAGCGCGGAATTAAAAAGCTCTTTCCTCTTCCTATCGAGTCTTCAGTATCCAAGAATGCATAATAAAATTAAGAGAAAAGCTCATTTTCTCTATGCTGTTTTTAGCACCTACTATTTTTTATATTCAGAAAAATTGCATTACTTATTTTATTCATGATGTACCATGTTATTTGTCTTGTTCATTGTTTAATGCAATTCTACACTCCTGTTGAACGTGGATCGTTCAAAGGGGGCGGCATGTTACTGCGTGACTATTTAAATTAATATTTCGAATATTTGATATTTTTGTATTCTAGCATATTGTAAGTAAATTTAAACTTGAAGTTGTATAATTTCACTTTCTCATTCTTTTTGTATTTTCGACAACCTTCAAGATGTTTGTATAGTTTTCATTTAAATTCCTTTAGGCTATTTGATTTTACGATAAGAACGTGCTTTTTCCTTACTTTTGAAAAATAGCCCTTTACAGCTTTGAGCATCTGTCTTCAAAATTCGTCGTTACAAATTGTTAAGTTTATGCTTATCCTGTAAATCCCTTTATTGAGGTTCAGCTTGCTCATTTGGTTTCCTCGAATCTTGAGAAAGTTCGCAAGGGTCTCCTTAGGTCCTCTACCTAGCCCTTCCGATCCACCCCCCTGCAATGGGCCTGTCCTGGCAATCCCTCCCACGCCAAATTTTTCCTTCTCTTCCAAATTTGTCAATTTACCCAACTCTCGCACCACCATGCACCCTCAAAGCACGAAGTTTCTTCAGATAAAAATTAACACTCGGTAGAGCAACAAGCTCCGTATTTTTCGACTCGTTATTCAAAATTCGGACTTGTACCTTTTTCGCTTTTCGTCGTCTCTACCAAGCATTTACCTCCGATAATCACTTCACTGTTCACTAAACCCATTTCTTTATTTTACCATATACACATAAAATTGTAATCTATTAACATTTCTGTTGTTCCTAAATATATTATGTTAAAATTTACAATTTGTGTTTCGTATATTATTTTCGCTAAATTTGGGGTAATTCGATTTAAACCCCAAGACTCACGTTAAACTAAACGTGGGAATAAACATACAGTTTTTCTGACTGCCAAAACGAACACCGCCATAAACTTCGAAGAATGGCTCTAGCTACCTTGTCCTTCTCTAGTTACCACGAAGGATTCCGACCATTTTTGCTGCATTGTCTGAAATCCCTGTAGGGTGTTCTGAAGAAGATTGTTTCTGCCACTCGCATCTTCTGCGAAGTTCTGCAGAAAAGTTGGGACATTATTGTAAAGAATGTGAAAGCACCTTTTTTTGAATACATTTTTCATGCAGGATCTCTAAAATGTTTAATCCTTTTTGTATAATTGAAGTAGTAAGACACTTAGGTTATTTCACAGTTACTACCTGTTCAGAAAAGATTCACTTATCGTCTCAATCGCGAATGCTGGGTATGTAAAATACGTTGATATTTATATGAAAATGATCATTAATGAAGTTTAAAAACAAAATATGAAAGAAGATCCTTTTTTTGGATTCATTGTCCGAAAGGGGAAATATCCATTACTCAGTTAGGTGCTGTTTTGAAGGAATAACGAAGTAAATTATTTTGAAAAATGGTCTAAAAAGCTGTTTCGTAGAGGTTATCTAGAACTTAAGAAAGTAAACAAATACCAAAAAGTAAAAAAATGTAAGTCTAGTATTTTTCTTTACTTTCTCATTATATAAAAAAAATAATGATAGATATAAGAACAATTAAAATCTCGTTTAATTTGCAGATTCAAGACCGGAATTTCTGTGTTTCTAATAATATTGTCAAAGTGTTTAAAACCTCATTTTTCCACATACCATAGCTTCAAATCACACTGTAAGTTTTAATAGTATTTACTTAACATTATTTTTCATCACGCATGCACGGAATATGCCATATTTCACATCTGTTTTCCGTGCGCATTGTGGTATATTGCGCATGCCGTGCGAATAGCGTGCGTTCTACAATGATCGCACGCTGCTCCGTGTTTTAGAAGAAATATCGCACTCTCCACCGTGTTTTAGTAAGAAAAATCACACGCTTCATCGTGTTTTCATGAAACAAATGCAACTAACCTTCTACTAACTTCAACGTTATCATCTTCAAAATGTCAACAACAGTTTGTTTTGTGTCGTGGATGCAAGAAGTAAGTATAAAAAAATGACAAATAATATTGATATGATTAATATGAATATTCATATTGATTATATGTAATCATAATCAAATAAAAACGTATCAGATCTAAATATCATACTTAAATATGCCCACAGCAGGTTTCAGGTTAGGTGCGTTTGTATCGTGAAAACACGGCCAATTCTCCATCGGCACCTGAAATTATCTTTTTGATTGGGGTGTTTTTCCTCTGGGGGGGTCCGGCCCCCCCCCCCCCCCCCAGAGGAAAAACACCCCCAACTCGATACACAATGTACTATTATTATTTTTTTAATCGTAAAACAGCAAACGTAGATTTTTCTAGTATAATTTACTTTTCCATTACTTCCAAACAGCACGTAACTGAAAGAATTAAGGATCTTCCTTTTTTCGACAATAAATTCAAAGGCTGATTTCCTTTCATATCTTATTTTTTTAATTCTTTAATAATGATTTTTATAAGGACAGCAATGCATTTGGCATACCCAGTATTCGCAATAGCAGACGATAAGTGAATCTTTCCTGAACAGTTAGTGTTTATAAAATAACCTTGTTAGTATAGAACAATGAAGAAGTTAAATATTCGCGAACAAAGGGCTTTCTAATAAAAACTATTTCTACTACATAGCCTCTTAATTTGACATGAAATTTTGTATAATTTCATAATCTTCGAATGGTCCCATTGAAAATTTAGAAAATTCTTATTATTCAATCTTGGTGGCTTCCATTATCAAATTCCTGAATTCTTATGATTTAAACTTTACGAATCTTTACTTATTAATACCCTATAATATAAAATTATGGAAATAGTTAAAATTGTACAAAATTCATTTTGAAAAACATTGTTATGCGAGTAGAAGAACTATAGTCGAGCTAAATACTACCATACGTACTTTTACAAACGAAAAAACAGTTGCAGCGTCAACTTTCTCTTTCACAGTCGCCTTTTCAGACTCTTGACGACTCTGTTTTCTTCTTCTGCGCTTCGCAAGTGGGGTTTCCTTCGTCTCTTTCAAAGACTTGCAGGAAGATGCCACTGGAAGACTATGTGCTGAAAAAATGTTTCATGTACAAAAATATATCTTACTATATACAACTGCGACTAATGAGTAATTCCAAGTTACTAAAGTAAGGTGTAAGACTTACCGCCTAGTTCGCCCGCGCGTTGGAAATTTGTTATACTAGATAACGTCTTTCTCTCCTGTCCATTGTCCAAACACTCCACATATTCTTCCTTTTTCGGGATTCCTGAATTGAAAATCATTCCCTTTTGCACTAGTGATAACGTCAAGGCCTCGGGACAACCTTTAGCTGTTACTGTCATTCCACCCGCCTTCCTTTGCACGTGAAGTGTGACTATCTTCATCGCGGTTTCTTTCACAGCAGTTGGTAGAGCATTGGAGTGAATTTCATATTCTGGTACATCTTTTCCTTCTTGTACCAAATCTTTGGAGGACGTATCTACCAAAAACGCGGGTTTCATAACGTGTGTATTGCCAAGAACGTCATGCATATGATCAAAATAAGTCGAAGAACTGGCCCAATCTGTTCCATCTTCGGTGGAGGTTCCCGTGGGAGGATATCTCAACTCCTGGAATAACAAAGTTTTTCAAAAACATGAATGCGTGTAACACACGCGTAGGAAATCATCGCATAAGAATTAGAAAGCTTCAAGTTGACAAAGTGAGGTTTGAAGTTTCTAGCGTGTAAATAATATGGTGATTTGAAAGGCACTTCATTTTTTAATTTAGTATTGCACCTCCCAACAATCTTTCTTTAGTGAGAAAATTATCTACGAATAGTTTCACAATTTAAAAAACAGTGTTTAAATGTAACCGAAGGTTAATATAAGTACAAATACGTATTTTTATTTCATGCAATGCTATCTGTCACCAGGTGTAACTTACTCAGCTTTGGCACGCATAGAGTGTGTTCCCAACAGGGGAAAATTTAATTTAGATTGCAAAAATCATACTTGAAGATTGCTAATGTTAATTTTATCTCTTTGTCTCACTTCTTTTCACCCCCCCCCCTCCCCCCCCCCCTCTATACTTCAGCGAAAAATAGAAAAGTGCATTTAAAAAATCGAGAAAAAGGTTGAAGAACCCCGTACGGGATTCCGTGACTGTTCCTGTACGTGTTCATTTGCCAGAGCTATGACCAGATCTCGTACAAGAAACGTTACGGGTTCAGCGTAAGAAATTGAGACATGAACCTGTGCACAAAAATGTACAGGAACATGCAAGAAACGAGGGAACCCTTACAGGAACGTGTACACGTCCTAAGTGGCCATGAACGAACATGTAGGGGATCCTGTAATGAATCTAGCATGGTTTTCTCCGTATCGGCAACATTTTATTGTCATTAATTTGATGATGTGAAGGAACATGGATAATTATCTTTAATACCTTGCCTTTTTTATAACCTTGAAGATCCAACTCACAAGCGAGAGAGCTAAGCCCTAGAGCACCCTGGTGGATTAGTTTCACTAGGGTTCCTGTACAGGATTCTGTAGAGGATTTCGTACCAAATCCTGTACAGGAACCCTATTGGAACTAATCCACCAGGGTGCGCTACGATCTAGCTCTCTCACTAGTGAGTTAAATCTGCAAGGATATAAAGAGAGGCAATGTATTAAAAATTTGTATCTATGTTCCTTCACATGATTAACTTTATTATATTGAAATTTTGCCGATACGGCGAAAACCGTGCTAGATTCTCTACATGATCCCCTACATGTTCATTCTTCGCCAATTAGGACGTATACACGTTCCCGTAAGGGTTCCCTTGTTTCCTGCATGTTCATGTACATGTTTGTGTACAGCTCGTGTCTCAATTTCTTATGCTGATCCTGTAACGTTTCTGTACTAGATCTGGTCCTAGTTCTCACAAAGGAACACGTACAGGAATAGTTACGGGCTCCCGTACAGGATTTTCCAATAGGGGGGTAATGCCACATGTTCCGAAAAAAAATGTACCTTGATCGACCTTCAAAAACTACTTATAAAACGTGAGTTCAATGTTTCACTTCACGAAATACAACTGACTTGATTTCTAATTTCAAAATCTGTCATATCCATGAAGAATGTGCAGGGCAGAAGAAATTTAATTAACGTAACATTTTTTGTACATAAAATTCGCTGGATCATACGAAGAAATACCTTATATTTTTTGCAGTTAAATTTTCCCACTTTTTCTTCACCTCATCTTGGGTGAATCTGCCATGAAAGTCACTGGCTAACAATCTACGAAAGAAATGAATTACTCAATTATAATAAATTGAAATACAATAATATTTTTCTTTGAGAAGACAAGCTGTGATCGTAGCCTGAATCTTCTCATTCAAATCTAGTAAATGGAAAGATAGATGAAGAGTTAGATAGGCGTATAAACAAGGGTAAGAATAAGATTATCGGTAGAGCAGGGCCCATTATCAGAAGTAAAAATATATCAAATAAAGCTAAAATGGCAATACATAATTCTATACTTGTACCGACTGTGCTGTACGGTAGCGGGACATGGACCTATCAAGAAAAGGATGAGAGCAAAATTATCGTGATTGGCATAAAAATCCTGCGCACAGTGCGTGGACCGCGGAAATAATGGTTAGAATGTGTGAATGAGACCCTAATTCGAAGAGACATAAGAAGCCACAGAAACACGAGAGCTTTCATGAAAAACTGTATAGACGTGAAGGAAGCTAGAGAGGTTCGCCAAGACAGAAAATTGTGGCGACAAATAGTTTATAAAAAGAGTGTCAGTAAAGTGAATGACGCCTGAAACAAAAGACCTTGGATACTAATGGGCCGGCTTCACATGAGGACTTCTTGAGGATCTTCACTTGGGGTGATCGCTAGAGATTGATCGGCAACCTGGGTCGGAGCAGTGTTGCGGAACGAACACGTTATTTAAATAAATAACACGAGAGATCTAGATCAATCTAAAAAAATCTATACCTCCTTCCTGACATTATTCCTGTCCCCCACCGAGAGAGTCAGGCTTACCCCGAAAGGAAAATGGCTTAGTGGTATAATAATTAAAAAAAGTTACATTTATTGGGCTATATACTTTATATAGATAGATAAACGTTGATTTTTCAGCCTGCTGGCCTTAAAAAAATGGCTTGCTTACACTTCCATTTCTACAGAATTTTCTTAAAACTAACCCTTAAAGACTAACATCCATCCATTCCTTATCTCTAAGCCGCAGGCTCTTACCGCCTTGCCTTCCTTGCTTTGCCTCGCCTCGCTCGCATGTCCCTACTTTTTCGCATTGCCTCGCTTGCAAACCTCTGTTCTCGCTCTAATACCTACTACTTATCTACTATTTACAATATTTACATGACACTTATATCTATTTTCTCTCCTATTTACAATCTTTCCGTCTCCATTCCTCTTCCTCCTTCCTTCTCTTCATTTCCATCTTACCCAACACTCCCTTCACCCATGCTACTGCCCTTTTTCCCCCCTTTTCATGCAACAATGAAACCCTTATCCCTTCCCCGTCCTTTTCTGAACACCATAAAATTGGACTTTTCCGCATTCAACTCTAACCCCTTCTTATCCAGGTATCTTCTCAACCTCTTCATCATCTCCTTTACGGCCTCCTCGCTATTTGCCAGCAACACTATGTCATCTGCATACGCTAGTGACCAAATTCTAACCCCTCCTATCCTGACCCCTCCTACCACCCCAGCCTCCAGCTTACTTTCCATATCCGCAATTAAAATCGCAAAAAGCGTTGGGCTAAGAGGACACCCTTGCCTTAACCCCTTATCCATCCAGAATCCCTCTGAAATCCCCTCCCCTCCTCTTACCTTGTCTTCGGTCTCTTCATATATCTCCCTTACCCTCTCACTTAGGCCTCTTTCTACTCCCCTATCCTCCATCGCCTCCCACAACCTCCCTCTATCCACCGACGGAAACGCGCCTTTGAGATCCACAAAAAACACGTACACCCTCGTCCCCTTCTTCGCTAATTCTCTATCCACCACGTGCTGCAGAACGTAGATATTGTCGATAGTACTCCTACCCGCCCTAAATACCGCCTGCGTCTCCGGCAATATTCCTTTCCCCTCGACATCCTTCCGCAGTCTCTCTGCCACCACCATCGCGTATACTTTATACGCCGTATTCATTAGCGTGATCTCTCTATAATTTTCCCGCCTATCTCTATCTCCTTTCTTATACAGTGGCACTATTAACCCTTCTCTCCACCCTCCTGGGAATCCCTCGCCCCTCCATACTTTCTTCACTACCTCCTTCAGCCTCTCCCTAACTTCTTGTGTACTAAACAGCCATGCTTCGTTCTCCACCCCATCCAACCCTGCTGCTTTTGACCTTGTCAACTTCCTTATCTGCTTCTCTATCTCCTCGTCATTCAACTCCTCCATCTCTGCCTCCCCCGTTCTTCTACTTTCCTCATCCATCTTCTTTGAATCTGAGCCCTGGAATGATTCTTTAAAAAATTCCCTCCACTCCTCACTTCCTATCTTCTTGCTGCCCCCACCCTCCGCTTCCTAAACCTATTTATTATCTTCCAGACGTCCCCCTCTGCCTTAACATTTGCTAACCCCTCTCCCAGCTCTTTCTCCTTTTCCTGTTCTTTCTTCTTACACATCACTCTAAACCCCTTCCTCATTTCTACGTACTCCTCCCTTCTCGCATTAACCTCTTTCCACTTCTTGTACTTCCTCTTCACCTTTCATTTAATCTTTTTACATTCCCTATCCCACCACGGCTTCACCATTCCTTTCTTCTTCTTTCTAAATACCTACTTTTGCACACAACCTTTCATCTTCTCTTTCAGATTCTCCCATATCTCTTCCACCAACTCCCCTCTAAAGCGTACCTTTCCTAGCTCCTCCTGATACTTCTCTATCGCCTTCCTTATCCAGGTCACCATCTCCCCTATCGAGACTTCTTCCCCGCCTTGTATTCCGCCACCCTCACCTCTTATCCACAGACTCAATGGCTGATGGTCTGATTCCACCCTCCCCTCTACTGCGAATTTTTCCGTCTCCTCCCATCCTTGCATATTCATAACCACATAATCTATCACCGATACCCCCACCTTACTTACGTATGTGTATTCTCCTTCTTTGTCCCCAGTTGCCATACCATTCGCCACCGCCCAGCCTCTATCCTCCATCCAGTCCCTTAGAATCTCCCCCTCCTTATTTATTATCAAATCCTTCGATTTTCTTTCGAAGCACTCCCCTTCCGTGTAAAGTCCCCCTTCGCTCCCCATCCTCGCATTAAAATCCCCACCGACTCCCACCATACCCTCCTCTCTTTCGCCCAGCAGGTCTTCCACCCTTTCTTTAATTCTTTTCATCCCCTCCTTATTGTACACTGTAACAAACTTACAGGTTATGCCTCCTATTTTTATTTTCCTTATTTGCACTCCCTCCCCATCTTCATCTCCATGAACTTTTTCCTCTAAACCATCTCTAACCCCGGTTATAATTCCCCCACTGGCCCTTCCTTTCTTCTTCACTCTGACCGCCTCCTGGAGTCTCCACCTATACCCCCTTGGCAGCTGTGGCTCTATTCTATCCCATTCCTTTCTTTCTACCCACGTCTCTACCAGTCCAACAACATGAAATTCCTGGATATACCGCCAGAACTCCTCGTCCTTCTTCTTTACCCCTGCTACTTTCCAATACAGCACCTTCACTACTCCTCTACCCTGCCTTACCCCCACCCCCCTACTGCCTACGAAACAAATTCCCCTGCACTTCCTTCAACACCTCTTTCTCCTCATCCCACACCCGCATTTTCTCGTCTATTTTTATTTTCCGATATCCCACCTTCGCCGATCTCCCTTCACTCTTCTCCCTTCTAGCCCTGTCGTTCAGCATTCTCTGCACATCCCTTTCCTTTCTCGTTAAATCGTGTTCGATGAAAACTCCCTTATCCTTTATCCTATTCTTATTCCGCATTACCCCCAACTTTTCTTCCAAGCTCTCCATCTCCACAACCGCCACTTCCTTGTCCTTTCTCCCCTCCAACTTCACTTTCCATACACTGCTTTTAACCCACCCTGTGCTCTGTAGCAGCGCTTCCACATCCTCTCTTTCTTCCCCGCTCTGTAGCTTCAGCCCTTTTACCACAATATTATTCCTCCTGTCTGCCATCTCTTTTCTCTCCATTCTCAACTCCATTGCCCTTAACCTTTTCCTATCTGCCCTCTCTTCGTTCTCACTCCTACGCTCTCCTACTTTCTCCACGTGAATGACGCCTGAAACAAAAGACCTTGGATACTAATGGGCCCGAGTGGGGAGCTTCACATGAGGACTTCGTGAGGATATTCACTTGGGGTGATCGCTAGAGATTGATCGGCAACCTGGGTCGGAGAGTGTTGCGGAACGAACACGTTATTTAAATAAATAACATGAGAGTTCTAGATCGATCTAAAAAAATCTATACCTTCTTTCTGACATTATTCCTTTCCCCCACCGAGAGAGTCGAGCTTACCCCGAAAGGAAAATGGCTTAGTGGTATAATAATAAAAAAAAAGTTACATTTATTGGGCTATATAATTTATATAGATACCTAATAAATAAATACCGAAATTGAAATTATATACCTAAATAAATAGTAAGTGAAAGTGAACAGCATGATCACATTAATCATAGGTCATAAAAAACCATAAAGAGAATATACGGAAGAAAGCATACCAAATTTTTAGGTAAAAAATGACGATTACTCCGCATCGTAGCCATTATAAACGTCATTTACTCATAACCACGCGTTGCAGCTCCCGCCTTTCCTGTGAATATATTCTTCCGTTTCAGTCGTGACTGAATTAGGCTAAGAGTATCACTATGTGACCCTGCAACAAATATATGTATCTCATTATTGAATTGTTTCGGAAGTTATTTCACTTTGCATAATCGATTTCTTTGTAGTTTTAATTACAGATAAAAATCTGGGATTAATGCATTTATTACAAAGGTTTTTCAAAAAAATTACAGAGCTAACAGACGTAATTTATCAGGGTTAAATTCAGGACTTCAATTGTACGGAAAAATGTGTATGTTTTGAAAGGAAGCTTTTTTTAAAAGGGGAAATTTTTTGTTTGAACGTGGCAGCAATTTATATTTTATGGCTTTCTTATACTTGACAAGCAGTGAGATATAGACCTCGATAAAGACATAATTTAAGGATTGCAGTACAGAACTAGATAACCAACACTTTTACCGAAAATGGGCCTTTTGCATAAAAAAATTCCTAAAACATCAAATACATGTTGTGTCAAAAGGATTTGTTCGAAATCTCATTTTTAATATAGTAATTAAAAGATTGGTAATTGAAAACTAGATAACTGACTCTCTGTGCTTGTCTCCCATCTTCTTTTTTATTTAAATTGCCTAAACTCTTACCTTTTTTTAAACTTTTTCTGACCATATTCCTCTTCCTAAAAGTTTTTAAATACATTAAAATAATAAATTTCTTTCTTCTTTAAAGAAAATGCCCTCAAATAAAAAAAGAAATCTTTATTTTCCGGAACAGAATACTTTTTTTTCGATGAAAACTTTTTTATTCTTATTCAGCCAACTCATACCTCGGGAGCAAGTCTTTATGTTCTTTTTGAATTAAAAAATAGATTTTTGGTCGCTATTAGTGCTTGGATGGGTGACCGTTCAGGATACTGCGTACTGTTGGCCCGTCGTGGGTATGGTGAGCCCACACTTGTAGTTATTTACTACAAGAAACTATTCACGCCTACCCCAAAAGGGAAATGGCTTAATGGTATACATAATGGTATCCAAAGACGATTTTCAAAACCTATGAAATTTGAACCTCCAAATCCTTGAATGATTTACTCGGAATTGGTTTAACTTTTTCTATTAAAACTCACTTTCTCCCAATGTAGCAACTCAATACCTCAGGAGTAAGTTTTTATTTTTTGATTAAAAAATGTTAGGTTCCGGTCACTTTCAGAATGTAAACTTCTACATTATATTTGTCAGAACTGGATAATTTTCTTAATCATACTTTTTTTGGCCTGAATTCAGAAACACTTCAGCGCGGATGAGTCAATGTTGAATTTTTGACAAAAGTATCTGTACCTCCAATACAACTTTTATATTGGACAATATCTCCGGCGAGTCTACCTATATCCAAGACAAATTAACTATCTAACTCCAACGATTTAAATTATTTCTTTTTCTTATTTTTATTTGCCTTCCAAGCTTTATATTAACGCTGTTATTTTGAATCATTACAGAATTTTTTTTCAAAAATCAGACGCCTTTTTGTAGTTAATTGAACATTTTGATATTACTTTTTAAATAATTTAAAAGAATGTACTATTCACAAATATTAACGATTCTATCCCTCAGATTAAAATTAATACCTCTATAATGTGTATACACATTGAAGTATGTATATGAAGGGAAGGAAATTCTACATGAAACATGACTTTCTGTCACAAATACACAAAGCATGTACTAAGTAAAAGATGTGAACTCATTTGACTCCATCCCGAAATTTCAGTATAAATAATAGACAATTTAACTATCTGGGTTATTTATTCAGATAGACACTGACAATGAAGAACTGACTTTACAACATTAATTTGTTCATAGACAGAATGATTACGTATTTTTATATTTTAAGACTTGAAAAAAAATGAAATTTATTTTTGCAACAACCCTCACTTCAGTCAATACACACTACATAAAACATTTCTGAGATTCTGAGCAGAGATTGTTCTTAAAATGGATGTGTGTCCAGCGAATGAAAAACTGCCTCACTTCAATAATTGTTGCGTATAAAATGAAATTTTTGAATTCTGACAACATTAGAAAATTTAATTTCACGCAAAAGAGACTGATATTAGACAGTTTTCCACGTGCAAGCACACTTCTAGTTTAAAGTACTATTACTGCTTATTACTGAATTTATCATCTCGCAGTAAATTACTTACAGTACGCGGGCTGCTTCCTCAGCTCTTTTAATGCCGGTTTTCTAAGCTTTGTAGCCTCAATCACCTCCATGCTTACATAGCCGTGTCGAAAGTCGAATTTCATGCTGACTACACAATGTGTGTTAAGATTTCTACGTATCGTCGATACGCGTACGTTTCTACAGCACCAACGCGTTGTTACCAACTGTCGCAAGTTTCGTTGGTTCACGTTTCATCGTTCCGGCGTTTCAGCGCGCATCTGTCATCTGTCATTATTGGATTTGTTTTGACGGTTTTTCTGATTTTTATGATCAGTGATTTATTTAAAAATAAAAATGATAGACAATTTAACACTGTTTACGCTATTCGTCCAGTACGTGCAGCTTATCGAAATGTATCTAGAATACAAGCGTAGGAGCCCGTCGCGTTTGTGTTGGGTGAAACCCCATCTTCAGGATCATGTGCGGGATGCTTATGGTGGATACGGATTATTTACCTACTTTCATTATTGCGATCATAAAAAGTTTAGGAAAATGTGTCGAATGACTCCAGGGCAGTTCGATAAGTTGCACGATATAGTGGGAATTCGTCTACAAAAAAGGAGCCTAAGAAGACCATTATCTCCCAGATGTCGATTAGCTATTACTTTAAAGTGAGTGGTAAATTATTGTGTTTAAAAAAAAATGTTTCTTTATGATGCTCTTTAGAGATCAAACGTTTCATTAGGTTTTATCAGACTTAAATATTCATTATGAAACATTTAAAAGTTTCACAAAAGATGTATGCACTTGAGCACACTTACCGGGTTGTGTTTAGGTTTAGAAAACTTATGAGTCCTGTAATTTTTAAAGAGTTCTGAAAGATGTGGAAAAATCTTTGAATTTTCATTTGCATTTCCTTTTTAAATTCTTAGATAATTAATTTGAAATTTTTAATATTTAAAATTGTTCACATCAAATTTTGAATCCATCCAAATTGTACTTCAAAACTAATTCTTTCATAGATAAACGGCATAAAATAAAAAAGGTTCCAAGGTGAATAATGTTAAAGCCTGAAATACCCTAGCACTACAAAATTTTTATGTTTGATCTCCTAGAACTTGTTTTTATAACATTTAAACTAAATTTGAAAATTATTTTGATGAAAAAATTCATTTCTTTTATTTATTTATTAAAAATTTTTTTTAAATTTAATTTATTAAAATTTATTTTTATTTATTTATTGTATTTATTTTACTAAAATTGCAGTACCTATTTAATTTTAACTTAAATTTATGATTATTTCATTAATGCCCAATTTTTATTGATTATGATGAATTTATCTAAGAGATCTCATTTTTATGGTCCTCATAACACTACATTTTTGAACCTCTGAATGTGTCCTAACATTATCTCTCAGCTTCTGGAAACGTTATAGCACTCAAAATATATTTATTTAAAAAAATCGAGAAGGATTCAATACTTAAATTGGTAATATTCTCCCTCAAATCAAAATAGTGCGATTCACATGCAGAAGCCATTTCAAATTGTTTAGATTTATTTTGAGTAGGACTAAATTTCCAGAAGCTGAAAGAAATCTTAGATTGTATAATTTTTTGATTGAAAACTTAAAACAATTTTGAATTAAAAACTCTCTAAATTCTAGGACAATTCGAGAGGTAATTTTATTTTTAAATCTTCCATTGTACGTTAAAAACCTTATTTTATTTCTTCATAGTTTTTTGGCTCACGGTGACACCATCGAGACCACAACGAATTTGTTTCTCATCGGATATTCAACGGTCTATAACATAATTGAAGAGGTTTGTCTTCTTACTTGGGAATTACTTTCGCCGATATACTTGAGGCCGAAAACAGCCCAAGAGTGGAAGTTAATTTCCCAAGGATTTCGCGTGAAGTGGGATTTTCCCAACTGCATTGGGGCTATGGACGGCAAGGAGATCAGGATTCAGGCACCACCACATGCTGGGAGTTTATTTTATTGTTACAAGAAGTTCCACAGTTTCAAGTTGTTAGCAGCGTGTGACGCTTATTATAGATTCACGTGGGTGGATGTTGGTGATTACGGTAAGTAAATGAAAACATCTTATAGTAGGACACATTATTGTAAGAACAAAATGCTGCACACTAGTATACATTAAGGCTTATCATCTTTTCGTTGTAGATTAATTCTTTTATGTGCAATGTCGCGTTCACAGAAGGCAATAATAATAATAATCCATGATTATGAATTAGGATCTGTAAGCGATGTGTCGGCCTTCCAAAACACAGCGTTCTACAGGTCATTGGAGAGATCAGAAGCTAATCTTCCAGCACCCAGTCGTTTACCACGGTCATCAATGGTGTTGCCTCACTTTTTTCTTGTCGATGAGATCTTCCCGCTAAAAACGTACTCCGTACGACCGTATGCTAGACACCGTCGCCTTACAAGAAGGGAAAGAAATTTTAATTATCGGTAACTGCAGCTCATTATGTTATTCTCTAAAGATTTACATAGGGGAAACAACTGTACAGTAGATGAAGAAACATACAGTAGATTATCCCTAATAAAAAAAAAACATCACGTGCGTCCTAAACTACGACCCAAGACAGATTTTTTGACTGTTTATTTAAAATAAGAAATTATAAATCAAACATTCAAAGATTAGCTAAATGAAATTGAATTATTTAAAATAAAATAAACCTCGAATCGTTCGAATTTCAGGGTGCTGACTGTAAACCTTAAAATTTTAATTGTTTAATTTTTTTAATTTTTAATTTGTAAATTACATTTTTCAATTTGGATTTTTCAAGAAACAACTTATAATCATTGAATTGTACTACTTTTAAGTTAAAATAGTTTGAAAATGATATAATTTTGAACACTTACAAATATCTCTGAAAGAAGTCTGGACACGCGTTGAGGTTCGCATATCTGTTATAATGAATTAAAAATAAGAAAGTAAAAATGGAATATTCAAAAATAAACCAATTGAAATTGAAGAGAGAGAGAGAGAGGCCTCTGTTCTGTGACATGAGACACAGCGCGTGTGTCAGAGGCCTGCATTACACTTTGTAGTCGTGGTTTCATTTGAATCAGGCACGACACTCCATATCAAGGTCTAAGATGTTTACACATCAAAATGTAAAATAATGACTTCGAATTCCAATCAATGAAAAAGTATTGTATTTAAAATTTTAATTAAATGAAAATCATTATTTCAGATTCAGTAGTATTTTTAATTCATAATTATCTACTGTATGTTTCATTATCTGCTATAGGGCGGTCTCCCCTACTGTACATTATGAGCTTTAAATCTATTGTTTGTTACAGATTGTCTCGAGCAAGAAATTGCATCGAAGATGCTTTTGGCATTCTCATAGGTAGGTGGCGCATACTGCATACTGCGATGTTCTTCAAGGTGAGAACCTCGGTAGCAATTGTGCAGGCATTAATATGCTTGCATAATTTTATCCTGGAGGACGAACTGCCTCGCCAAGAGAATGATCGCCATTATGCATGTTCACCGAGAGATGTTGAGCTCTCAGCAGTTCCAGTACCACCAATACCAGAGGAAAACTTAGCTCCAGAGAACGAAGAAGATGCGATTCCACTCCACGTTCTCCAACAACGCGACATGCTAAATGATTATTTCATATCGGAGGCCGGCGCCCTTCGGTAGAAATATCAGTTAGCTGGGCCGGCGGAACAAATTTTTCTGAAGTGTGGAAATTTTTAATGATTGGAAAGAGTAGTAGAGTACTGTTTAACATTAGAAGTACCAGGCTGGTTCAATTTGTTGTACATAGTGAAGTTTAGCAAATCTATGACGTGATATCATACCAGTGCGCTCTAACGGTGGGTGTGCAAGTACGTATTGTGTGAAGTATGCGGGTGAGTTCAGTCTTTTGGGCCTTGTCGCCAATGCCACTTCGTGTACTTGTTCGCTCCGTATAAACAAAATATAAAACCATATTCCCTATATCTGTTCTGTTTCGTATTAATTAACGCACCTATCCTGGATATCTTCAAGAGGTTATGGGCCCAGACAATGCCTAACACTGCCCAGATCCTTCACGTCAAATTTTGACTTCAGCTGCTCTTTAAACTCAGACATCCAAACTAGGTTCGTTGATGCTATTAAAATGTCATCTACATAGGTCACGACGATCAACGTATCTGACCCTCGGCTACTCAAGTAGACGCATGCATCGGAGGTCAGCGGCTATAATCCAAACTCTCGCAACTCTTCATCAAGTTTCTTGTGCCACTGACGACCAGCCTGTTTCAGATCGTACAAAGCCTTTTTCATGCGACATACTCTATTACCAGCCTTCATTTCTTGTAGAATTTTCGAAGCCATCCTAAATTTGGTACCACGTTTATTTTCTCGTTTTTTTTTGGCAGCTAGGTCCGGCAGCAACTCCTCGAACAGTTCAGGAACTTCCATGAAGATTTCTTCCTCGATTTCTCCATTGAGAAATGCAGTCGTCACGTCCAGCTGGTGCACTGTCATCCCTTTCTCCACGGCGAGGGCAATGACTAAACTAACCGAGCTCAATCGAGCTACTGGGGCAAAGGTTTCCTGGAAGTCAATCCCAGGGCGTTGAGAGTATCCCTTTGCTACAACTCGAGCCTTCCTTCTTTCCAGAATTCCGTCAGAATCGAATTTATTTCTTAAAACGATCCGACACCCGATCACATTTCAATCAATTGGTCGTTTCACGAGTTCCCATGTGTCGTTTTTGATGAGTGCGCCGAATTCTTCACGAATGGAGTTTGTCCATTCTTCAGCCTCATCTCCAGATAGAGCCTCCTTCAAGGGGATTTCAGCGATATTTGCGTATTCCAATTTCTCCTCGAAGGCGACTCTCCCCTCTGCGACATTGTACTCCTTTCGAGGTCTTCCCGGAACTCCTGTCCTTTGGATTCTGGGTCGGCCTGCCAGCCTTCTTGGCTGTTCACGTACATTAAGGTCAGAACCCCCGTCCGAAGCATTACCGTCCTCGTTGGCAGCAGCTTCCTCGATATCGGTCTCAGATCCCTCGGATTCCTGAAGAAATTCGGGGGGGGGGCGGGGGCCCCCCCCCCCTCCGATGAAACTTCGACGATGTCTTCAACTTTTGGAGTTTCTGCTTCTACGCTGCCTTCCACGGATTTATGCCGACTTCGACCCATTTCTTTTCCTTAAGGTGCTTTTCTACCTTGTCATGAAAAGTATTTTCCGAGATGAAATCACGTCCACTTCTTCCTGAGAGATGCTCGTCCATGAAATCAACATCTCTGGTGACTTCAATTCTCCTCTCAGCTGCTATCCAAACTCGATATCCCTTGGATACTTCCGAGTATCCAACAAAGATACTTTCGCGCCCACGTTGATCGAATTTTCCTTTGCTGGGCTGTTTGTTCAAGGAGAAGACTCTGCATCCGAACGTTTTAAGATGTGAGATATCTGGTGCGATTCCCTCCCACTTTTCAAATGGAATCCCTCCACCTAAACTCCTGGAGGGACATCGGTTCCGAAGGTAGTTCGCTGTCACTACAGCCTCAGCCCAAAAAGATCGCGGAAGATCTGCCTTGAACATCATGCATCGTGCCATCTCAACCAGAGTGCGATTTTTCCGCTCGGCCACTCCGTTCTGTTCTGGCGTGTAGGGAACTGTGAGTCTCCTTTTGATCCCACAGTCATCCAGAAATTTGTTGAAGGCAATATTACAATATTCCTTACCGTTGTCCGATTGCACACACTTAATCTTTCTTCCTGTCTTATTTTCAACAAGACTTTTGTAGCTTTTGAATGCATCTAAAGCTTGATCTTTGCTTTTCAAAAATTTCACTTCTGTCCATCGCGTTGAATCATCGACGAAAGTTATAAAATATTTAGATCCCCCCAAGGACTGAGTTCGCATGGGCCCGCGCAAGTCTGTATGCACGAAGTCCAGCATTTTCGTTTCACGTGACGAATTTTTAGGAAAAGGTTTCTGCGTTAACTTTCCCTTAGCGCAAGATTCACACGCGGATAGTTTGTCCTTGCCATTAAGCTTTATTCCGCAAGCTATTTCCGTATCCGCGATTTTTAACGTCCTTTTCGTTCAAATGTCCTAAACGCTTATGCCACAACACTAACGAAGCAGCGCCGTGTTTTTCACTCGCTGCTCCCGCGGTTTCCACGTTTTCTCGCACATAGTATAAATCACCGATTCTATCCGCGACTAATTTCACTTCGCCACCCGGGATTCGAACCACAGCTTCCCGCTGTTTGAATGTAACTTCGAAACCCTTATCGGTGATTTTACTGACCGACATCAGATCTGTACGGAGATCTGGCACGTACAGTGTATTTTCTAGCTGTACTACCGACGAATTAGAGTAACCCGACACATTTAACCGCACAGTTCCCTTCGCTTCAACTTTGGCAGTGACGTTGCTCGCCAAATTTAAACTGTGAAGTTTAACAAAATGATGACGAATATCGATGTGTTTCGTCCT